>JAOVYX010019797.1:0-47161 GCA_035668315.1 Drosera spatulata
CCTCGGCTGCGGCGACAAAATGTGGAGAAATGAGGAGAAGGTAACGGCGGAGAAGAGAGGAAAGGTGGTTTTATATATCAATTTTAGCGACGGATTCCGTCGCTAATTAGGTATGGAACACTAGCTACGGAAGCCGTTGCTAAATCTCATCTGACCAAAATCCAAAATTAACATTAGTGACGGAAATCCATCGCTAAAGTGTTCCAAACCTAATTAGCGACGGATTCCGTCGTTAAAATGATCCACAAACCAAATTAGCTACGGAATTCTGTCGCTAATAGTCTAGTTTTAAAATTTTCCCCACTTTCTTTTTATTTTTTTACAATGTTTACTTTCTTTTTCACAATTACTTTCAGTTTAATTTTGTAAGGACATCATTTATAATGCGTGATACATTTACCACCAATATCATGTGTAACGTCTTATATCTTTCAAGTTTTGGTACATATATAACTTGAATAAATTATTACGAGTTTTTAAAACTACGTAGTTCCTTCATTAAAATTTTGTGAAATACAATACCTTATCATAAGTTAACATTTTTACTATTACGAAATCCAAAAATATTTACAATATGTAAGATTTTAACAAACAACAGCATCACTTGGAATTACCGAATATACTGTTTACGACGGCATCCGTAGCTAATGTTTATTTTAGTGACGGATTCCGTCGCAAAAACATGCATTTGTTAATTTGCAAAATTTTAATAAGACAAAATTAATTAAATTTGTGACAGATCCGTAGGTAAAACATTTTGTACTTGAATTTAACGACGGAATCCGTCGTTAAATAATTTATTTATAAATTAACGAATACAATGTTTGCGACGGAATCCCTCGCTATATAAAAAATTTATTTGAATTTTTCGATGGATCCGTATCTAATGTTTATTTTAACGACGGATTTCGTCGCAAAAACATGCATTTCTTAGTAAATTTTTGCTAAGGCAAAATTAATTAAATTTGTGTCAGATCCGTAGCTAAAACATTTCCCACTTGAATTTAGCGACGGAATTCATCGCTAATTAAAATATTTGTAAATTTTTTTTTTATAATTTGATTTTTTTAAGTTTTTTAGCGACGGATTTCCGGCGCTAAAAATATGATTGGGTTTTTACTTTTTTTTCGACGGATTTCTGTCGCTAAACCTATGATTGCAAAACCCTTTTTTATTTTTTTACGATGGATTTCCGTCGCTAATTATATGATGGGATTTTTTTTCATTTTTCAGCGACGGAATTTCGTCGCTAAAAATATCAAATTTGGCGACAGGTTTACCTTTGCGTCGTCAAAACATAAATTTTTTCCCTCTTATTTTTGCTACTAATCCGTCGCAAAAATATCTGTTTTTGTGACGGATTTCATCTTTAGCTAAATTTTTCTCTAGCTAAAAATTGCTTTTTTTATGTAGTGTAAATTTGGTTTGATATGTTTATTATCTTTGAAAAGGCACAATGCTTTAAGGGATGGATGTACTTTACGTTTATCTTAACTCGTATTATATTCCTATGCTTGCACCCTAACTCCACAAACCAAATAGCCGACCTTGTTTTCCCTATTTTGTCCTTTTTCTTTGGTCCAAACCTAATATTTAAATATGATGCGCTGTACATCTGGTTCGGATAAAAAGGTGGTTAGTATGTGAATGCTTACAGCTAGTTGTCTTATTTGAGTTGAATTTTTCTTTGCATGTGATATGAGAGTGTTGATATGATCATCACG
The DNA here is from genome assembly GCA_035668315.1 of Drosera spatulata. Classification (NCBI taxonomy): domain Eukaryota; kingdom Viridiplantae; phylum Streptophyta; class Magnoliopsida; order Caryophyllales; family Droseraceae; genus Drosera; species Drosera spatulata. Next base: position 1,725 of record JAOVYX010019797.1, read on the forward strand.
ATCATTGTCAGTTAGAGAGTGGTGCCTTGTTGAGAGATCGTCTAGAGATACGAGGATAATTATATGTAGTGTGGCGAGAGGGGATGATGAAATGGCTTAGAGAAATGTAAGATATGACACTTGTTTATTTAGTTGTTTTGAGTTTCGTATTTTACATTATTCTTGTTTTTTCTTATGTGTTTTTTTTTTTTTTTTTTTTTGCCCAAGGAGAAGCAAATGTTTGGTTTGGGGGAGTTTGATGTGTGTGTAAACATACATCGTTTTCTTAGTCGTAGTTACTTGTTAATGTCGATTTTAGTTTTAGTTTGAGTCATTTTAGTTCCTTTTACTATTTAGAGCATCGATACTGTCGTATTTCTTATTTTTCTTGCACGAGTGAAGTGTCTGAAGTATTTCTGATCGTGAGCTGCTTGAAAGGAGATTTGTAGCTGGTTTTCTGAAGTTTCTGGTTGATCTTGGAGGAGTTGAGACGTGTTTATCATTTGTTGGAGCTTTAAATACAAAGTGCGCAAGTTTTTTGTCAGGCACGGGCCGTGCATCATGGAGGCACGGAGTGAAAATTTTGGTCGGATTTTGGTTGTTTTGCAATTTCTATATATGCCTACTGCTAAGTGGGATTTTTTTTAAGTTTTTTAGCGACGGAATTCCGTCGCTAAAAATATCAAATTTGACGACAGGTTTAACTTTCCGTCGTAAAAACATAAATTTTTTCCCTCTTATTTTTGCTACTAATCCGTCGCAAAAATATCTATTTTTGTGACGGATTTCATCTTTAGCTAAATTTTTATGTAACTAAAAATTTCTTTTTTTTATGTAGTGTAAATTTTGTTTGATATGTTTATTATCTTTGAAAAGGCACAATGCTTTAAGGGATGGATGTACTTTACGTTTATCTTAACTCGTATCATATTCCTATGCTTGCACCCTAACTCCACAAACCAAATAACCGACCTTGTTTTCCCTATTTTGTCCCTTTTCTTTGGTCCAAACCTAATATTTAAATGAGATACGATGTACATTTGGTTCGGATAAAAAGGTGGTTAGTATGTGAATGCTTACAGTTGGTTGTCTTATTTGAGTTGAATTTTTCTTTGCATGTGATATGAGAGTGTTGATATGATCCTCACGATCATTTTCGGTTAGAGAGTGGTGCCTTGTTGAGAGATCGTGTAGAGATACGAGGATAATTATATGTAGTGTGGCGAGAGGGGATGATGAAATGGCTTGGAGAAATATAAGATATGACACTTGTTTATTTAGTTGTTTTGAGTTTCGTATTTTACATTATTCTTGTTTTTTCTTATGTGTTGATTTTTTTGCCCAGGGAGAAGCAAATGTTTGGTTTGGCGGAGTTTGATGTGTGTGTAAACATACATCGTTTTCTTAGTCATAGTTACTTGTTAATGTCGATTTTAGTTTTAGTTTGAGTCATTTTAGTTCCTTTTACTATTTAGAACATCGATACTGTCGTATTTCTTATTTTTCTTGCACAAGTGAAGTGTCTGAAGTATTTCTGATCGTGAGCTGCTTGGAAGGAGACTTGTAGCTGGTTTTCTGAAGTTTCTGGTTGATCTTGGAGGAGTTGAGACGTGTTTATCATTTGTTGGAGCTTTAAATACAAAGTGCGCATATTTTTTGTCAGGCACGGGCCGTGCATCATGGAGGTACAGAGTGAAAATTTTGGTGGGATTTTGGTTGTTTTGCAATTTCTATATATACCTACTGCTAAGTTCGAAAAAGGGAACGATTTTATCTGAGTTTTTCATCAGAGACGAGGCCTGCGTTGCTACGAATTGGTCTTCTCTTGATGCTTTTGATGAGAGGTTTATTATGGATAATTCTGATCTACGCTCTATTGGTCCATCAATTATTTACGGGAATTGTATTCGGTTGTTTGTAGGCCAATTGTCATTGATCGTTTGGTTTATACTCTTTTCGTATTTGTGTAGTGATGACTTCTTTTGATTCTTTGTTGAATTTGTCATTTTTATTCATAGCTATGATATCGTAAGACTTTAGTATGACATCGTAATTGGAACTCTTTCATGAATTTTATGAGATGTGATAGTATTAAATAATATCATGTTCAAGACTTAGGATGTCATCTTCATGTGTTGATTTATCCTTAATTATTTATTCTATGTATTACGATTGATCATCTTAGTATATGGGAGAAGTATGTATGCAGTCAAGTCATTCTCTTTTGGATGATATTAGTAACAACTTTATTGGTTAATGTCATTTTCTTTTGGATAACGTATAATCATATGAATGCGAGCACGATATGACACTAATCTGTGCTGGGTCAATGTCATGAGGCGTTAGAAAATATTCATAATACGACATATTTAGTCTATGTTATATTCTCGTTTTGACATAGAGTAATTACATTAGATAGGTTATGGCATGCTTTATGGTAACCAATAGTTCACTTCGCCAACTCTTTTTTTTATCGTACTTAATTAAAACACCTGCCAAAAAACATGAGATGAAAATGGTAGTCGATGATTAAATCTATAAAGAGTGAAAATTATAATTGTCATATATTTTATCAACTTTGATAAGAACTTTTTTAAATAAAGATAAAAAATTCTTTAGTTAAATTATCTTTTTTATTTCTGTTCTGTTCTCCAACAATCCCCGTCCCCCAAATTTTATAGAAAATTGATAGATTAGCAATGTAATTCACAAAATCTGAAGAGCTCGTTTTTTGTGGGATCGACTCGTGCTCATGACTACTATATTTTTATTGTAATTGTGTTGTGTGAAGTCGTACGGATATTTTAATTTGTAACACCTTGTGATGGGTTTTATCAATCATAGGTATTCTTGGCTTTTGTTTTGATAGCTATATACCAAACTCTATTCGTAGCTTGAACTGTAATCACAAATGGTTCATAAGACCATAACCTCGACTAAATGTTAACAGTGATGAACCCATACTTATTGACGTTCACTCCCCTTTTATCATCATACCATGCACACTTGAACAAAAAAACCTGGTTTTCTATACAATAATAATCAAGCTCCAAAACCTTTTCAAGTGTTAGTAGTTATCATGTTCCTCCCCATTATAGGTACTTGTTTATAGTGTAAAAATGCAAGTTTCACATTTTTTTTTCATTAATTTTCAATGAGTTTTGGGATGAATTGTGCATCTAAATTTGTTAAATGCTTCTCCTTGAGTTGATTCATACATTTTCATGTTTGTTTTTGCAAGAGGAGCCAATCGATACAAAGAACGTTGAAAACGGAGATCAAACGATGTCAAACGGGCATCAACAAGCTTGAATGACGTAACGCGCGGGTCCAAGCCACATCGAGCCATGACAGGCAGCCCAATAGGCAGTAAAACAAACCCACGTATGCCCTAGGGCTAGGGCATATGTCTTGGGGCATGTTCCCCTTGTTGGATACACAAAAATACTCTTTTCTTATCTCTCTTGATCATTTCTTGGGTGGCTAAGTGTTGAGGTGTTTGACGCTTGGTTTGGGGCTTATGCTATCATTGTTTCGCACCAGATTGAAGGCGAATCATCAATAGAAAAGGAGAATCAAGATCCAAGGAGAGATCCAAGGCCATCGACGACGAGAGTCTAGTGGAGATCGTCTTGGTTTATCCTTTTCTCTTTGTCTTTGTTCATGAATTTGGTGATGACTTATATGCCCACAAGGTGTTAAATTTTTTTTTTTTTTTTTTTTTTTTTTTGTCTTTCGAATCATGAGGTAAACCCTCTATTAGGGTCATGATGTAGTTAGATTGGTGTTATGGTCATTGTTTCACATTCTTTTGCTTCCCTACCTCAACTTGATTTTTGTATCTTGACTCACCACAAGAAGGGCAAACATGTAAATCTGCATATTCCCCCCTATATAGGACACAATCATTCTCACAAGCATGAATTTTCTCAAAAGAAAGACCAAGATCATTCATCAAAGTCTTACACCGATAAAATGACTCCAGGAGCTTATTCCCTTTAGGTAGCATTGATCAAAAAGCCCTAAGAAACACATCAAAGCCAGCATTGGAAATTCGATACTCTATTTCAGATGTAAAAGCAAAGTTGTAGAAGGCAACTTGGTATGATCCTCACAACCTTCCCACAACGGTTTGTCAACAGCTTGAAGCAAGTCAAGGAATGCTCTAGACGTACTATTACTATGCTCATTACTCCCTCCGTCCTATATTCATCGTAACATTTTTCTATTTGATCAGTCTCAGAAAAATACAACATGTTTATATATGGAAATATTTTTAGCTTTGAATGACCTATATACCCCTATAATAATTTTGAATTACCCATAATATTCTAACACTTTAACCCATGCCTGATAACATTTCTCTTTCCACTCCATCTCTTTCCTTCCCCTCCTTCTCAATTCCACCAACCTACTCTCAAAGAAATCAAAGCAATTCATTTATTTTCAAGCTAAATTTCATTTTCATCCCTCTCATTGTTCTATGGTATTCTCAATTCTCTCCATTTTCCATTTTGATTTTTCTCATCCTCTCTATTTTTGAAACCCTAATCTCAATTGCAATTGTTGGATATGACGACAAAAGAATCTATTGCACTTTGTTCGGATTTGTTTTTATTTTTGAAATTGACAGCGTTGAGATCTACAAGCACAATAAAGAAGAAAGAATAGCTAGAACTTGGGGGACCATTGCTCATAGGTTACCATATGTTGAGGAGGTAATTACTCATTCGGAAATTTGCTCATTGATGGAGATCTGTAAGTGCTCAAAGAAATCAAATACGATGATAGTCTTGATCACTACACGCTTTCTCCTAGCAATCTTCGGATAGAATTTAAAAGCCTCAAGTAGATGTTGTCTTTGCATTTCAACTTAGATGTACTTGCTATAGTTTAGGAAGGTTTAGATTAGGACATTAGGATGACTTTTTGATAACTGTATGTTTCTATTTATGCTTTGTTACTGTATTTTTTTTCTTTTTCTTTTTTCTTTTTTTGTTGCAATGATCCTCGATCTTACCTTCCTTGCATAGATAAATTTCAAAATGGAATCTAATGTTGAAATGGTGGCTGATAGCGAGGAAGATATAGAATGTAAGCTCCCTGCAATGGACTCTAAATCTAATGAAGCTTTAGCTTACATTGAGCATTATGAAAGACCAGAGATTCTATTTACAAAACCCATAAAAGTTCAAACACTTGTGGAGCTATGTTATAAACGTATGTGTTGTTTATCTCTCAAAATTTTAAACTTGATTCTTATATGTCTCTGTATTTCGTTACACAATAATTCTAAACATTGTCATCGTGTTTTTTTTCAGGTATAGGATTCATAAAAAAACCCATATGGAGACCGACAAAGGAATATCATATCATTGGCAATAGATGTATATCAATCTCAATTGAAGCAAAGAAGCGTGCGATGGAGCTCCTTCAGTCCTATGATGTGTGCCGAAAAAAACTTGAACACTCTCATGTCTCAAAGGTTGATTATCTAAATCAAACTCGTCAAGAACTTCTCACTTTGAAGAAACGTGTGAATCACTTGGAACAATCTTTGGTCTTGATGAGATAACAAATAGAATCGCTACAAGCAAAAGAGAGTCTTGAGCCAACTGAAACCGGTTGTGCATTACTGAAAGTGTAAATTATGTGATCCATGAATGGTGTATTTTGGATAATTATAACCATGATGTATCTTGGATCAATGTAACCATGATTTATAGGTTTTGTTTCACAATGGTTTTGTAACCATGGTGTATTTTGTTTCTTGTTAATGGTTTCATCTTGTAATCAAGCACAGCTAGCTTTTGCTTAACAATGGTTTCATGTTAAATGTTTTACGCTCAAAGCAAAAAATTTCACAGATTTGAGCTGGTTTCCCGTCAAGTTGAATATCCCTTGAGACAATAGGGATGGGGTTCTCCTTCTTTATTTTCTTCTTAGTTTCCTTATGAAGATCTTTATCGGTCTCAGTATCAGAGGAGTCAATCAACAGTGCAGTGGCCTTTCTTTTGATGGATTTTTTTTTTGGGGGAGGGGGGAGGAGTGGGGGTTATGATTTTGGCTTTGTGGTGCTGAATACCATGCTCTCTTAAATATTCTTCAAATTCTCTGGTCATGTACCACCACCACAATCGGACCGAAGGGACTCGATCTGAAAACCGCTTTGCTTCTCCACCTTTGCCTTGAAATTCTTGAAGGCTCCAAATACTTCAGATTTTTCCTTCAGAAAATAAACCCAGAGGCATCGACTATAATTGTCAATAAAACTCAGAAAGTAAAGGTTATGTCCAAGAGAACTCGTGTGCATAGGCCCGTACAAATTTGAATGCACCAACTCCAAAGGATGAATGACTCTTCTAGCATTGCCAATAGGAAAACGGTCACGATGATGTTTTCCTATCACATAACCTTCACAAACTTGATCACGCCGATCAATGATTGGTGTTGCTCTAACCATGTGATGCTTGCAAACATTGGACAAAGTGGAGAAACTTAAATGCCCATATAGAAGATGACAAAGCCACGATCTGTCATTGATCATGCTAACAAAATATGAAAGCACTTCATCTTGAAGTTTGAGAAGAAACATCTTCACTTAGGCGACGACGGTCAGTGGTCGACTAGGGGGACGACGGGTGGCGATTGAGGGGGACAAGGTCCAAGATGGTGGTGATGGATGGCGATCAACGATCAGTTGTTATGAAGATATTATGATGTGTAAATATAGAAAATAGGATATGTTACTTATTTAGTTGCTTCTGTACTTATGTTTCTTTATATATTCTATAGGATGCAGATCTTTTCCATTAGAGTTTTTAAATATATTGTACTGCAATATGCAATTGAAGAGCAAGAGAGAGTTAATGAGATTTTGGGTTTCTTCATAATTTATCATGGTGTCACAGCAACCTAAAGTCATCTAAAGCAGAGAAAACTGCAGCGGTATAAGGCGGTGGAGAGATTTGATGGGAGAAAAATCTAAAGAGGCACGACAGAAGAAAGGTATAGAGATGGGCTCTTCGTTCTGCCTTCATTCTTCTGATAACCCGGGAGCAATTATTAGCCAGTATGTTCTCAAAGAGGACAACTATGATGTGTGGGAAAAGGTGATGATAAACGTTCTTCGGACAACGAACAAAGTTGTGTTCATAGATGGAATCCTAAAGAAGCCGACAGATGATGAATCGGAAGCAAGCGCTTGGGAAATCTGTAACTCCATGCTGATGTCGTGGATTTTTAACACGATAGATCCTTCGCTACAACGAAGTGTAGCATATACTGAAGGAGTGAGGGAGATGTGGGATGATCTCAAAGAGCATTTTTCGATTGGTAATGGACCTTGAATCCACCAAATGAAAACTGAGATTTCGTAATTCAAGCAAGATGGCATGAATGTTGCGACCTATTATATAAAGCTCAAAGTGATATGGGACGAACTTGTTAGCTATTCAAAGGTTCCCAACTGCACTTGCGGAGCCGCTAAGGAGCTGATGAAGGAACGCAAGGATGAGAAAACTCATCTATTTTTGATGGCTTTGAATACCGGTGAATTCGATACTATTTGATCTCAAATACTTGCAATGGAGCTTTTGCCGTCTCTTAATCGTGTATATGCTATGGTGACACAAGAAGAGCGTCATAAGGATGTAGCAAGAGGAAGAGAAGAACAGGTGGAAAAGATGGCATTTGCAGCACAAACATCGAAGTCGAATAAATATTGGGGAAACAAGCTCGATGGAGAAAAACCCAGGTGCGGTTACTATGAAAATTTTGGCCATGATGCATCCCGGTGTTTTGAGATAATAGGACATCCAGAAAACTGGGGTTCTTGCCGGCAAGGAAAAGATCGTGGAGGCAAACAGACCAACTATGGTGCGAAGAATAGAGATGTACATAGTGGATTTAGCTATGGAAAATGAGTAGCTCATGCTGTCATGGTGCAGAATACTACTCATGGAAGTAGCTATAATGCTGGCACATGTAGCACGACGGGCTCAACGATGACAGCACTATCTTATCATGACCAATGCAACAAGCAGAAGATGTAGGAACAAACTCATGTCGTGGTATTCAAGGCCTGAGCAATGCTCAATTTCAACGTTTGCTTCAAATGCTAGAACCTTCTCCTGGTGTCGAAAAAATATCCGGTAAGCACAAATTTATTTTAGATGCGGTGCATCTAATCATATGATAGGGAGCATTAATTTTCTCTGAGACATGGTCGTAGACATGTCCGATTCGTCTTTCGAATGGGGAACACGCATTGGCTACAAAAAGTGGTAATCTCACTCTTGCAGCGGGTTTGATTTTGAATAATGTCCTCTTTGTGCCTAACTTGACATATAATTTGGTGTCAGTTGGACTAACTCATGACTTACAATGCACAATGATTTTTAACAATAAGCTATGTGTGATACAGGACCACACCTCGAATTCCGATCAGAGTGGGTGAGTTACGAGATGGGGGCTATTACTTCAAACCGGTGACATACAAGACAGCTTCATTGGCTTATGGAGTAGACATATTCAAAAGATGGCATGAAGGGATGGGGCATCCATCTAGTAATATTCTGGCTTTAATGCCTATGATAGAAGATAGCAGTTTGAAAGAAACAAATATTACGAAGTAGATTTCAATCTAATTTGCCATTGGAATTCTGGGGAGAATTTTTTTTTTACGGCTGCTTATCTTATCAACCTAACTCAATCAACGATTCTACATGAAAAAACTCCTTATGAGGTGTACTCTTTGGTAAACCACCTTTGTACTGGCATGTCAAATTATTTGGATGTCTATGCGATGTCTTTCATAATCCTCGACAAAAATTTGCTTCAATAAGTAGAAAATGCATATTTGTTGGTTATCCCCATATGGTAAAAAGGGATGGAAAGTATATGATTTTGAGACCAAATAATTTCTTGTGTCACGAGATGTAATTTCTCATGAGGAAATTTTTTCTTTTCACTACAGCTTTCGGGATCAGGATAACAAGACACATAGGAGGAGTGATCCACTCTTGACCAATGGGTGGGAACCTATAGAACAGCTCCCAAGTACTGATGACAGGGGGAGTGGCTTGTTGGACTCATATAAACATGGTTTTGGTGATGAGCTACAACAAGAGCAGGTAGTGCATGGCATGAGTGAACAAGCAGCTAAACCTTCTATGCCTAGAGAGTTAATAGAAGAGCAGCTTGGCAGAGGTCATTGTGTCAAGGAACGGTCCATTCGCCTATGGGATTATGTATGTCAACTGTTACAGCTCTTAGAACCCATCTCCTACTTCCACACCAAAAGGTTTCCTCAGGTAATCCTTATCCCATAGCTAATTATGTTTCATATGATAAGTTTTCTTCTGCACATCAGATTTATTTGAATGCTGTAATATCTTATACAGAGCCAAGAACATACAAGCAAGCCGTTCAGGATCCAAAATGGAGAGAAGCAACGGCTAAAGAAGTTGCAGCTTTGGAGTCGACAAAGACATAGACACTTCAACGTCTTCCACCAAGAAAAAAAACTATTGATTGCAAGTGGATGTATAAGATAAAATATAATCCAGATGGAACCGTGGAAAGATATAAAGCTCGGTTGATAGCTTTGGAAAATAGTCAAGTTGAATACATTGATTGTGATGTAACTTTTCTTATCTGTGAGATGACCGCTGTGAGATGTTTCTTATCTGTAGCTATTGTGAAGGGCTGGGAGCTCCATCAAATGGACGTGAATAATGCTTTTCTTCATGGAGATTTACATGAAGAGGTATATATGAGGTTGCCCTTCTGATTTTTCAACTGTCCATCAAGATCAAGTTTGTCGATTGAGGAAGTCCTTGTATGGATTACGACAGGCACCAAGGCAATGGTTCGCCAAGTTGACCACTGCTCTTCATGACTATGGGTTTGCTCAATCTCCACCAGATCACTCTTTGTTCATATATCTACAAGATTCAATTTTTCTTGGCATTCTTGTCTTTGTGGACGATTTAATTCTTGCAAGTAATGATGTTGCAGTTTGTGCGAAATTCAAGCAGTACTTGGACTGTTATTTTAAACTCCAGGATCTTGGTCCTTCGAAGTACTTTTTGGGAATTGAAGTAGCAAGAGATTTCGAGGCGCTGTTTTTGAGTCAGCGAAAATATGTCCTTGTTCTTTTGACAGAATGTGGAATGCTTGGAGCAAAGCCAAAAGATTTTCCTGTGGCGCAAAATCATCGTCGTGTCTTGGCTCATGGACCAAAATTTCATGATCCGGGGTTGTACCGTCGTTAAGTTGGACAATTGATTTATTTGACTATTACTCATCTTGAGATTTGCTACTGTGTTCATATACTGTCTCAGTTCATACAGGAACCAAAACATGAACATTACGAAGCTGTTTTGAGAGTGCTAAGGTATCTTAAAGCTATTAAGGACAAGGTGTATTGCTCTCCTCACAAAGTGATCTACAACTCCATGGGTATTGTGACTCTGATTGGGCAAGTTGTTCTCTTATCAGAAGATCCTTGACGGGTTATTACGTATCTTGGGCACTTACCAATTTCTTGGAAGACAAAGAAAAAGACTACAGTATCATGCTCTTCACCGGAAGCAGAGTACAGAGCTATGGCGACTATAACTTGTGAACTGACCTGGATCAAGTCTCTCTTAGCTTCACTTGGGGTATTTCATTCACAACCAGTTCAATTATATTGTGATAATCAAGCAGCACTTCATATTGCAACTAACCCGATTTTTCATGAACAAACCAAATATATCGAAGTTGTTTGTCATTTTCTTCGTGAGCAAATACATGTTGGAAAAAGTCGTTATAAGATGCAGTGAAAATTGTCCCATATTTTTTTTATCACCGTGTAATTAAAACGAGATAATTAAATAGTCCAAAATAAATAGAGTCGACATCAAGATTTTTATATGGAAAGTCCCCTAAAAGTAAAAGGGATAAAAACCATTAGATCATTACAGTATCAAAATATCCACTAAAAAGGGATTACAAATTTCGTCCCTATACACAGTTAGAGGATTACAATCATTAAGATAACTCTCAGTATTTTTTTTTCTCTACTGAGTTAATAAATATATACCCGTGAAGAATCACACTCAATACACGAAACTAAGTATTTTCACTCCTTTCCTGATGATTTGGTGTGTTTGTGATGTTGTGATTCTCCTTCCCCAAGCCTATTTATAGGCAAAGCTTCTCGTGTGAATCTGCTGTGGGAAGTTATCAACTTTGGTCCTACAATTCGACTGTCCGCATGCGCAATGAATGCTTCAACCTTTGCTGCTGAACATCACGGCTCCATGGAGAAAATGCTATGTGCACACATGAGAATTCAACTTGCACTTAAACAAATAAATGCATTGAGTGCATTTTGTTTCTTCCTAAGGCCATGCCGTCACTTCTCTTTTTTTTTTTTCTTTTTTTTTTTTAATAAATGTGGCCCATAATAGGAAACACATTCATATTAACAATTCTCCCCTCCCGAATGATGGGGTCCATCGTCATATCTGCTTGTTGTCTGTAGAAGTTAAATTTTTTCGTGGATAATGTTTTCGTCATCATATCTGATCCGTTGTCGTCACTATGGATTTTCTCGAGTTGAAATCGTTTCTAATTTAGTGCATCACGTATCTAATGATATCTCACATCAATGTGTTTCGACCTCGAATGAAAGGTCGGATTCTTGGTAAGGTGAATAGCACTCTAATTATCATAATAGAGTCTATACATGTCCTGTTGTAATCCTAATTCTAACAAGAAGTTCTTCATCCATAACACTTCCTTACTAACTTCAGTTACTACAATATACTCTGTCTCTGTAGTAGACAAAGTAACGCATTTCTGTAACTTTGATTGCCATGACACTGCTCTCTCTATGAAGGTTACCATATACCCCGAGGTAGAATTCCGAGAATTCGTGTCTCCTACCATATCTCCATCTGTATAACCATCTAATACAAGTTTTTCTTACCTCTAAGATATCTCAGAATCCATTTAATTGCTGCCCAATGCTCTTTCCCTGGATTAGAAAGAAATCAGCTCACAACTCAAACTGCATAAGCAATATCTGATCTAGTACATACCATAGCATATATCAAGCTGTCAATAGTTGAAGCATACGGAATACTCTACATCTCTTTCTTTTTTGTCTCACTTGAGGGGCACTGCTTCATTGTTAACTTGAAGTGACCTGTAAGTGGAGCGTTAACTGGTTTGGACTTGTTCATGTTGAGCCTTTCCAATACCTTCTCGATGTATCGTTCCTACGATAGCCATAACTTCCTATTCCTTTTGTCACAGGAGTTCTGTATTCCAAGGATCTGCCTAGCGGGACCAAATCCTTCATTGTAAAGGATTTGCTAAGAACTTTCTTCAAAGCAGCGATCTTTTGAGTATCCTGGCTGACAATCAACATATCATCAACATAGAGCAGTAGGATAATGAAGTTACCATCGACGAACTGCTGAATGAAGACGCAAGAATTTGATGACGTCTTATTGTACCTATTGTCCACCATAAAGGACTCAAACTTATGGTACCACTGTCGAGGTGTCTGTTTCAAACCATACAGGTTCTTCTTCAATCTGCACACAAGGTTTTCCTTCCCTTCGACCTGAAATCCTTCAGGCTGGTTCATGCATATCTCCTCCTTTAAGTTATTGTGGAGGAAAGGTATCTTCATATCAAGTTACTGGATCTCGAGATCCATGTTGGCTGCTAATCTAGTACAACTCTAATAGAAACTGGAGAGAAAATTTCATCAAAGTCAATACATTTCTTCTGACTGAACCCTTTCACAACCAACCGAGCCTTATAGCGTGGTTGTGAGATTTTATCTTTAGTCTTTAAACGATAGACCCATCGGTTCTTTAGCGCGTACTTCCCCGTAGGCAATTTTACTAGCTCGAATATGTGGTTCTCATGCAAGGATTGCATCTCTTCTTGCATGCCTTGCGACCATTGATCACTATATGGATCTGTCATGGCTTCCTATAGCTCTCTGGTTCTCCCCCATCAGTCAGCATCGCATACTCTGTATCAGGATTACTGGTGGATGGTTTGCGTTCTCTCGTAGAGTGTCGCGTCCCTTGTTTTGCTGGTGGTTGTACTGGAGCAGGTTCTTCCTGCGGCTCTAATGGTTCTGGTCCATCAACATCAACACCAGCTTCTTCATCAGCGAGATCATCCTGCATATCGCCCCCCTGGCCTTTCAGTGTCGGAGGAGGAAGTGGATCCAAGTTCATTGGGACATCTTCTGGGGTTCTAGACTTCTTTGACTTCTCGATGTCCTCAATGGTCTAATCTTTGAAGAAGATAACATCTCTACTTCGAATGAGCTTCCTGGCTATTGGATCCCATGACCTAAAACCAAATTCTTCACTAAGATAGCCAAGAAATATACACTGTTTTGTTTTACCATCAAGCTTAGAGCGTTCATTCTTGGGGATGTGCACAAACGCTCTACATCTAAATACCTTTAAGTGCTGATAGGACACGTTTCTTCCTCTCCAAACCCTTTCTGGAATATCACCATTCAAAGGATTTGAAGGAGAATGGTTGATCAAGTAAGCAGCTATCAACAGCGCCTTCCCCCAAAATGATTTAGGAAGTTTCGCATGAGTGAGCATAGAGCGAATCTTCTCTGAGATGGTTCTGCTCATTCTCTCTACGACTTGACTCTATTGAGGTGGCCTGGGAATCGTCTTTTCGAGCCTGATTGTCTAATCTAACACACTTGACCTCGACTGGACCTCTATACTGACCATCATTGTCTAATCTAACACACTTGAGCTTTCTTCCAGTTTGTCTTTCCACTCTGACATGGAACTCCTTGAACATGTCTAGTACTTGGTCTTTAATTTTCAAGGCAGAGACCTAAACCTTTCTAGAATGGTCATCTATAAAGGTAATAAAATAGTATGCACCACCTAAAAATCTCTCTGTCATGGAGCAAACATTTGTATGCACAAGATCGAGTAGATTCTTTCTTCTATGTACAAGGGAAGAAAGAAATGATACTTTGTGTTGTTTTTCAGCTATACACTCAACACACGGTTTAAGAGGAATACTTTTCACGTCAGGTAGGAGTTGCTTACGTGCAAGAATCTGCAAGTTTTTCTCGCTGATATGACCGAGCCTCTTATGTCAGAGCTCGATCGAGGAGGATCTCTCAATAGCATTTGCATCTCCTTTAATCTGCCTTGGTTGCGTTGAGTATAACGTCATGTGCTTCTTTTCCTTAGCAACTAGCAAAGAACTCTTCGAGAGCTTCATCTTCCTATCAGAGAAATGAGAAGTGTAACCATTATCATCGAGCATTCCAATTGAAATCAGGTTCAGTCGAATGTCGGGCACATGCCTGACATTCTTCAACAGTACCTAGAACCTGTATTAGTTTGCAATCAAACATCTCCAATGCCCATAATTCTAGATGTCTCATTATTTTTCATTCGTACAACACCATAGTCATCATTTTTATAAGATGAAAAAAAATCAATGTTCGAAGTAAGATGAAATGAGGTACCAGAATCTATCATCCAGTCTGAATCTGGACAAGTGAGGTTGATGGAACCGCTATCTGAGAAGAGGTAGGGTTCATCCATGGTTGCAACGGAAGTGGTGCTTGGCTCACTGTTCTGCTCTCCCTTAGCAACCTTGCCTTACACTTTGTCGTTTTTGAACTTCCTGCACTCGTTCTTCTTGTGGCCTGGCTTACTACAATAATAGCAAGTGAAGCCCTTCCGATTCTGCGACTTCGATCTCCCCCTGAACTTGTCGCCTTCATGGAAAGTTCTTCCTTTGTTCTGTCCGCGATGCTCTGTCACATGAGTATCTGATGAGCTGGACAAACTGAGCTCCTTTTTCCTGATTTCCTCGTTCAGCATACTGTCGTTCACGATGTTTACCGTGAGCTTTCCTTCAGGAGCGGAATTGCTTTGTGACACCACCAGTGTCTCCCAGCTATTAGTGTGTGCATCTCATCGTCAAATTTTAATTCCATACCTGTCAACTGATTGACAATACCTTGAAAATCATTCAGGTGCTCTGCTACACTGCGGTCGTCTCTGAACTGCAACTTCACTATCTTCCGTACCATGAAAGTTTTATTCATTGCAGCCTTCCTCTGCTACATTGCCTCGAGCTTTTCCCATGGGACAAAAACGTCGACGTCATTGGCCACGTGTTAGAAGACAGTCTGATCGATGTACTATTTCACCACACCAACAGCTTTGCGCTACAACAACTCCCAAGCTTTTTCCTCTTTGTCAAGGGGTCTTGGTTACGATCAGCTCGTGCAAATCCTTACAGTAAAGGATATCCTTCATTCTGGGCTTTCACATCGAATAGTTCGATGAGGTCAGTCGGATCATGCCACCAATGCTGGTTTCGTCTTCCATTTTAATTTACACGGTAGTAGGACGGTCTTCCGGTTAAATTAACCTGAGCTCTGATACCAGTCTGTTGAAAAAAATCGGTATAAGATGCAACAGAAATTATTCGACACTTTTTCCTCATCGTGCAATTAAAATGGGATAATTAAATAACCCAAACTAAATAGAGTCGATACCAAAATTTTTATGTGAAAAATCCCCTAAAAGTAAAAGGGATAAAAACCATGAGACCGTTACGGTATCAAAATATTCACTAAAAAAGGATTATAAATTTCGTCCCTAGACTCAGTTAGAGGATTACAATCATCAGGCTAACTCTCAATAATTTTTTTCTCTATTGAGTTAAAAAATATATACCCGTAAAGAATTCTACTTAATACTCGAAACTAAGTATTTTCACTCCTTTTATGATGATTTGGTGTGTTTGTGATGCTGTGATTCTCCTTTCCCAAGTCTATTTATAGGCAAAGCTTCCTGTGTGAATCTGCTGTGGGAATTCATCAATTTCGATCCTACAATTCGATTGTCCGCATGCGCAAAGAATGTTTCAACCTTTGCTGCTGAACATCACGACTCCATGGAAAAAATGCTATGTACACACATGAGAATTTAACTTGCACTTAAACAAATAAATGCATTGAGTGCATTTTGTTTTTTCCTAAGACCATGCCGTCACTTCTCTTCTTCTTTTTTTCTTTTTTTTTTAATATATGTGAGCCCTATAAGAGGAACCCATTCATATTAACAATACAAGATGGTACTCTCATCACTCACCACTTGCACACACATCAACAAACTGTAAAGATCTTCATCAAAGTTTTGGGACGTCAACAATTTCGACATCATATGCGTAAGTTGGGCATTCGACATCCTCCTGTTTCAATTTGAGAGGGAGTATGAAGATATTACGATGTGTTAATATAAAAAATAGGATATGCTACTTATTTACTGCTTTTATTATGTTTCATTACATATTCAATAGAATCCGGATCTTTTCCATTGGAGTTTGTATATGTATTATATTGCAATTGAAAAGCAAGAGAGAGTTAAATGAGATTTTGGATTTTTTCATAATTTCACGATTGTAATCTCGAAATCCTTATCCCAATAGACTGAATAAATAGTGACATAGAAAAAGGATTAATAATAAAGGGATTATCGATCTTATTCTGTTAAGAGGGATACGTAATCAATAAAAAAAATTTGTTATCAAATATTTTCTCCGTCCCAAATAAATTACGATGTGTTAACTTGACACGGTTATTAAGGAATACATT
The DNA here is from genome assembly GCA_035668315.1 of Drosera spatulata. NCBI lineage: Eukaryota > Viridiplantae > Streptophyta > Magnoliopsida > Caryophyllales > Droseraceae > Drosera > Drosera spatulata. The sequence goes on from JAOVYX010019797.1 coordinate 18,382, forward strand.
GATTTTGTGATAATTGACTTTGCTATCCTTGTGAGTGGGATGAAGAAATTATGAGTGGATAAAAAGAGAAAAAATAATGAAAAAGAAGATGATAAAAAGATGATGTGATATAAAATAGAGATAATTTGAAATATTTAACATTCAAAAATTGCTTATAATTAAAATATTATAATTTATATGAGACGTTAATTTTTCATAATGTGTATTAATTTATTTAGAATAACAAAAATATAAAATTAACATGATTATTCATTCAATCATGCGCTTATCCTGCGTGCCAAATCAAGCTAGGGTACTATGACGGAGCATACCCTCTCATACACATCCAGCGTGCATAGGGTTTTATGTAAATCGACAGGGTTTTGGTGTCTCTCCCATTTCCTCTGCCTCTGCTCTCCTCAAATCCACCCATCCATGGCACACACCCTAGCAAAATCACTGTCCCAATTCTCACTGCTCCGCTTCATCTCATCTGGTCACAACTCTCCCCATATGTTCCTCGCCTATGCATCAGCTCGGAGGCAGTTGTCAACGGCGGGGGAGGCGAGAGAGGAAGGAGACGAAGAGGTGCCCACTGAGGGGATTAGTAGGCCGCTTTCGGTGATTCTGAGACAGTTGAATAAGAAGGTGCCGGAGAGTGTTATCAGGGTTCGGCATCAAGATGGGTTTCCTGTCAAATATATCCCCTGGTATTGTAATATTCTCTTTTTCAACGTACACCTCTTGCTTTTGGAAATTGATTTCTGGGATGGATTGTTTGTGGGTGCTGTGGATTCGAGGTTTTTTTGGTTTGTGAGGTGTGATTCTTGGAAGAGGGTGGTGGTGTGGATTGGGTCGAGTTGGAATTGCTGATGGTTAAAGATAGGGGATGGGATGATATAAGGGTGGATTGGTGTTGTGTTCTTGGTATGTCTTTGGTTGTCTTGAACACATAGCGATGGTTGGCCATGGTAATCGTGGCGGGAGAGTGTTGCCATTTGGTAGTGTGTTGTGGTCTTGGTGAGGAAGTGAAGAAGGGATAGTTTTCGTATTGGGAATCGCCTATCAAGGGGGTAGTTGTAGACTATCAACTTCTTACCATACTTGGGAAACACAGTTGAAATATAGAATATGAAAATCAAAGCGCATGATGATGATGGAGAAAGAATGAGCTGTTGGCTAACGTCTCTGTGTGGTACATTTATAGTTTGGAAAAATGCTTGAATGGTACACAGTTCACTCACTATGCTTCTAGAGGCATGGTGAATCTGTTTACTAGTTTGTGAATTCACTTGGGCTTTTAGCAGCTTCGCTAACCCATCTTGTTGGTGTGAAGGTCGACACTTCAAGGACCAAAATGGACCTGGTCAAGGGATCCACAATTTTTTGTTTTAAGATGAGATGCTCAATAGTAATTACTACTCCATGTTAGATATACATTCTTGGGCCTACTATCATCAGTTCAGATTTTTGATAGAGCTGATTCTTGACATGGTATCAGAATAGGTCGTGACATGAGGTCACAAGTTCGATTCCTGTCTCTCTCATTTATTGTCACCTATATGGTTTATTATGTGGACCTTGTTTTGCACTTTGTGGGATGGACAAGTGCATTTATTGTTCACACTTTATGCCCCAATGGTCATTCGTGTGAGGAGGACTGTTAGATATACAATCTTGGGCCTATTACCATAAGTTCGGACTTTTGGTAAACTTGATTCCTCGATAGTCCAAGTTCATTAGGAAGGGGAATACATCTATTCATTCTAGTTGTGATAAACAATTTCATGCATCTAGTTTTACCTCCGCTCATTGTTGTTCACTCTTGAATATGCATCAAAGCCAAGTAACTTGTATTTTCTTCATAAATTTTACTTGGGAAATCTACTTGTACCATTTGGATGGCAAACCGGGAGGTCGATCTATATTTGTATCGCTCATGGTGAATTGATAGGCTTGCCGTGGACATGATCCTTGGATTAAATATGATTTGAACTTCTAATCTTGCCTTGGGAGGTTGAGCGGTGCACCATTTGTGTAATTGCCAAAATGGTTGTAGTCAAGTATCTTTTGTTCTATCCATCTGAAAGAAAGAATCTATTTTGTGCTACTGGTTCTTTGGTGCTCAGATAGACCTGGCATATTAAGTTTCTATCTTGCGGACAAAGGGTGTTATCAAAAAGGGTTCCAATGGAATCCAGATGGTGCTTCCAAGACTGAGACCACGGGCAAACTTGTATGGCTCGAAAAGTCTCCATGATTCCTAGTGTCCAGCTTCTGTAGACTGTACTATATAGCTTATTCTCAAGAAATTACCTTAAGTAATTATGGAGTGCTAACAAGGTTTAATAGGTACAAGACAACGAGGAACCAGGCTTGTTACCCGTCCTTGATCTCTCTGTGTTGTCTCTAGATGACTTGACCTGTCACTCCAAAATCTACCTGAACATTTCCTTTGCACATGCAGGCACATTGTGAATCGCATACTGAACCTCCATGTCCCAGGTATTGTATAAAATGTTCACCTGTCATTCGGAACTGGGACGTAATATGGTCGAGTTCTTTTCCCCCCTTCATGCACCGCTACTTCTGAACTCAACAAGAATATTGATCATTTCCTTCTTGTAGAATGGTCTGGTGAGGTTCGAAGCATTGCCTACTCGCCTGATGGCAAGACTGTATCTGTTGTATATCGGGTTACCCTACATGGCACAGATGCAGAGGTACCTTTTTACCTTTCACCCTGTTTTATAGTATTTACTTATGTGCTGTTTATGATCAATCATGTATTTGGTTTGGTGTTCATGGAGCCTTAATAGTTAGATTCTGAGAACTCCATGCTGTCTTAAGTTTCCTTCTTCATCTAAGTACTTTGTAGAAAAAAAACCAGTGACTTCGCTGACTGGTGTGTTTTAGTGTCTGATTTATAAGTTGATTGCAAACCACTCTGGTGCAGTGTCTGGAACACATAGGACATGGGGATAGAGAAATTTCTCCTCCACTTCTCAATTTTTATGGAGCTCGCACAGGTTAAAACACTTCATGGATTCATCTTTGCCTCTGTTTGAAAGGGCTGTTTTTTCTGTGCAATGTAATCGTGTTGTGTATGCTATCGGCATCTATTCCATTTGTAAGAACAAAGAACAGTGAGAGTAACATATTTTTGCTATGGCCAGATTTCTAGGGAGTCAACTGGCACAGCATCAGTGGACGATAAAGGCATTGGAGATCCAGTACAGATTGCAGAAGCTATGGCATTTCGTCGAGCTTGTGCACGTTTTGGGCTCGGACTTCATCTCTATCATGAAGATATGTCTTAAGGTGTATCATAATTAGACTTGTAATGCTTTGACAAGAAACCGATGTGTGTAATATAGCAGAAATTCCCATTTTGTAATCTTGAGGGGATTTGTGCAAATCACATATCTTTAGTATGTTGTAATCTCCGTAGTATGGAGCCTGATCAAAGCTTCTGTTTTTTGTATAATACACCTCTAGGTTTTTGCTCGTCAGCTTTTAGCCAAAGCTTTAATGAGACTGGTTCTGTAAATATGATCTTTGGAGCCTTAGATAAGAACATTGAAATGTCTCTGGCTATCTCCACGGAAGATCAAGAATGGCATGATTTTAATGACCGGCCGTCGTGATCCTTCATGTCAATCAAGTAAATCCTCGAAAAAGAAGCTAGCATGTGCGCAGGAACTGCCAACTGTCTAAGCCCGTCGAATGCTTTTCTATGTCGACTCGCAATAGACGCTCAAACTGACACTGTACTCCCAACCACGAGGGACTCCAGCAACTTCATGACCTCTAAAGGGCATTCACATCATAATTTCTTAACAAATTCTTTATTTTATATACTTAAATATTATTTTTTATAGTTTATAAAATTTCTATATACAATCAATTGCATTAAAATCTCTATTAAGAGTATATACATAATAAGTTTTTTGTTTTTCTTTAATAAAAGGAACATTCTAAATTAAATGATGGAACATTATTCTAAAAACATATTTAAATTTTTCATCAATAATTTTTTTTTTCATTCTCAAACTTTTTTTTTCCCTTCCCAATATATTCTTTGGGAATGAAAAAAAAAAATTCAACCATAATTTCAATAATGGTACCTGATTTGGGGAGCTAATCAGAGTAAACAACGGAAAGTGTAAAACAAAAAAATCATAAAGTTTAGTACGAAGAGATGATGAAGCATATGACAATGAAAATGGCACAGTCACCTTGAGGAGCATGAGGATTTGGATATTTTCTGTCATCACGTTCCAACAGAAAATGAAGATGAAATTGGGTGAAAGAAAAAACGCATGGGCTGTTTTGTGGGTGGGAAGGAAATCCATTGGGTGTTGCGTGAGTGGGTAAAATAAATATATTTTTATTTTTAGGGAATGCTACGGTGAATCTCCACATCTACATAACACTATTCATCATTATCCAAAATAGAGATCATGAGGAGATTCTGCTGCAGATGGTTTTATGTCAAATTTCTATTTTTCGTTATCTAAAATACCTATTCTAGCCATTTTACATACTCCAATGTCAATGCCTAGCAACCCTTTCCCTCATCTTCGTATAGGCTTTCTGAACAAGATCATTGGTCGCAACTCATTGGTCGCTGAAGACTCAGGTAAATGAGAGAGCGAATTTGCCTTTTAATAATCTCTAGGATTGTCGTCACTCTCTTATGTTGTGTTTGGATCATTGAAATGATATTAAGATAGAATGAAATGTAATATTCAGGTGGAATGAAGGTCGTAATGGAATAACCTATTTCATTTCATCAGATTTGTTTGTTTGGGTCAATCAGAATGTAGTTTTTTGAATCGAAAATCTATAAAATTGAATAATTAATTTAATTTAAAATTTAATTAATTATTTTAAATCAATATTAAAGTAATGATTTTTAATTAAAAAATAAAATTTTTATATTCGTTTTGTTTTTCCTTTTAAAGCTTAATTTCTTAGCTTTAATTTATTTAATTTATTTAATTCATTAATTATTTTTTTATATTTTATTTTCGTTATTTATTTATTTTACTTTAATTATTAAAACTTAATAATGATTTTAATATTAAATTAAATTTTATTTTAAAATTTGAATAATTATTTTAATTCAAAATTAATTAATTTATTAATTATAGATCAATACCAAAGTAATGATTTTTAATTAAAATTAATATTACTATATTTATTTTTGTTTTTCATTTTAAAGCTTAATTTCTTAACGTTAATTTATTTAGGATGATTTATCCAAAACTACACAAAGATGAAATAATCCCAAAAAACTACACAAGAAAACATAATTCTCAAACCATACAAAATTTGAAATAATATAATCAAATCCTATATCTTCTAAATCCCATACATATCCCCACATCCACCCCAACTTCCATCATCATCATAACCTCGCCAAAGACATCGTCGGAATCCGACCACCTCATCGGAGACGTCGTCGAAATACGATCACCTCGTCTGAATCCGGCCACCTCGTCGGAATCCCAAACAGAGCGTCAGTTCAAAATAAAATAGAGCGTATTAAGGGAAAAAACAGAGCCCATGAAGCAAATAAAAAAACAGAGCGTCTGAAGGGAAAAAAATAGAGCGATTGAAGAAAAAAAAACAGAGCACCGGGGGAAATTTTTATAACAAATGATGAAATTTGACCATCATGCGATGCAAAAGATCTTTTCTCGATAAACCATTACTTTAAGTTGATCTTAATTCAAGCTGATCAAACGAATCAAAATCATATAACAAAATGATTACATTTATATTAGGATACAAGAAATAGCCGATAAGATGCAAGGAGCAACTGCCAACTAGTAACTGTAACAGAACAGAGCAAACACAGCAACAAAACAAATCCGGCACCGATTCAATTTCCGTCAAATATCGACAACAATGGCGATAGAGTCCATTGTAGCAAAATCCACTCTTCTTCGTCTCCTTCACCTTCCAATTCCAGGTCTCTTCTCTCTCTCTCTCTTCTTCTTCGATTCTCATCCACGACTTTTACATTTCATCCAACCCTAACCCGATCTATTCTTTTCTCGCAACAGCAATCACCATTTCTACCTCGTCGTCAACAGAATTCAATTCAAAATGGTGTGGAAGTGGTCGAGGTCGCGGAGGGCATCGGGGTAGCAGGAGAGTTAGGCGACGATGGCGGCGGGATTGCCGTAAATAGGAGATGGAATGTGAGGAGCAGAGTGACGGGAGAGGTGAATTGAAAATTATATATTTGGAAAATTATTTTTTCGTGTGTATGTTTTTGTAATATTTATTGAAAAGTTATAGTTTTAGATAATTTTTTGATTTATTTGATTTATTAATTAACATTGATTTGGTAATCTTATTTTTTATTTTATTTTATTTGAAATGTTATAAAATAATAATGATATTAATATTATTAATTTAATTATACTTTAATTTAATTTCATTTTGAATTTAATATAATTTTAATTTTTAAATCACATTTAATGATACAAAACTTTTATTTTATTTCTAATTTCATATTTAGTTTTAGGAGTTTTAATCATAATTTAAAAAAAAAATGATTCCATTTCTTTCATGAATGGGGTAATCCTTAGCAACAACTACGAAATGAAAAGAAGGGATGAAGAAGACATATGATTCCGTATAGAATATTTCATTCGATTTCATATGCAAATCAAACACGATTTTCTCTATTCCATTGGAATATCCCATTTTATTCCTTCTCCTATTTCATCAATCCAAAGGTTACATTAAGTTGCGTTTGATTTGTTTGAATGAGGACTGAAATGAAAAGCTCGAATCCGACAGAATAAGAAAAATTATGTTTGGTTGTCCCAATTAGCCGGATTGGGGTATTTCGTCCTGAATCGCATTCCCCCAAAATTCTGACTTTTGATTTCTGAGCAAATAGTTCGGAATCGGCCAACACCCCGGAAAGGAATCACTTTTCCAGTGGGAAGACATCTCTGTCCCTATGCTCTTGCCACATATCATTGCTCGTTGTCATCAAATTCTGTCATCGTCTTTCTATTTCGTCGACTTTTGTTTGATTTAACTCACCTACGATCTTCAGTTTGATGCAGTTCATTGGTTCATGTCGATTATTCGCTTCGTCTCGTCGTGGGTCATGGCTAACCGGTTCCCTTTTGCTTGTTTGTTCAAGATTGTGGCTGGTTGTCACGATTTTGGTTCTTCTTATCAAAATTTCTCTTGATTGTGGTTGGGTCCAAAGATGGATTAGTTTTTGATGATAAGATAGAGAGGAAGTTGAACAGTGAGCAACGTTGATTTGGAGCAATATGATTTGGATCATATTTATCTCGGATGATGATCTATAACATGCGTTGGTTAGAAAGGGTTATCCTGACAATAATATTGCATCATTCATCTATGAGATGGACCCCTAAAATTCAAACAATTTTCGTTACACCCGGTATAAAGATAAACAGAAATCCATTATTTTTTACCCCGAAAGGATAAAAAAGATGAAATTACGATCGTGATCTTGTTTTAAAATAGAGTCTCATTCGCTGTTCGTAAACCCGGTAAGAAACTCATCCGCTATTCTTTACCGCGGATGTCTGTAATGAACTAATGAAGTTGTGACACATGTCAAAAATAAGTGAAAAGATAAGGTCATCCGTTGAAATTTACTACGGATGTGTCAGGCTTTAACTAATCAAGACTCCATACGTGTCAGTATTTCAAATGTTTCAGATCTGAAAGTGATGGTCAACCAATTATATTTGTCCACGTGTCGACCTGCCACTGAAAAACGCAAAAAAAAAAGGAGAAATATCTGCTTTTCATTCGGTCAGTTCATAGTGTTTTCAGTGTGTTTTTACTTCATAAAAATTCCTTATGTAATTACATTTTGATTATGAATTCGAAGATGAAGAAGTCTTGACTTCCAATAATCCGATCCAAAATGATGAAAATGAGAATTTAGAGCACTTTGAAGGTAAAATGTTCAATCCATTGCAAAAAGTGAAGACATGTTACAAAGCTTTTGCAAAAAGCACGGGATTCCATGTGAATATCAAGACAAGTAGAAAACGCACACGTTGGGAAAATTTATGTTCCCGGATGTTCACTTGTGAAGGAAAACAGCGAGTTAGAGGTGAAGGAAAAAAAATCAGAAAATGAGATCGTGTACAACATACGGGTTGCAAAGCGAGAATGTTCGTCGTCCATCATCTGACGGAAGACATTTGGATCGTTACAAGGTATGAAGACGGTCATAATCACTTTTTGTTTCTCCCTAACAAAGTGAATCTTATGTCCACAAAAGAGAACATCACTCAGTTGCGAGATCATTGATATCTCTTATGGATGAATCGGAAATCGGGACGAGCAGAATGATGAATGTGCTTTCGATGCAGGCTAGAGGCATCACAAATGTTGGGTTTTCTGAGAGAGATGTCCGTAATGAACTTCGCGATTTGAGATATATTCGAGAGGATAGTATCGGTGATGCACAGTCTTCAGCAAACTATTTGAAGAAGCTTAACGACAATGGAATGGGCAACTTTTTTTATTGTTATAAGACCGACTTGGAGAATAGAATCGACACAATTGTTTGGGTTGACTCTAGATCTCGGATGGCTTACGAATATTTTGGAGATACAGTTAGGTTTGATATCACATATCGAACGAACAAGTACTCAAAGCCTTTCACGCCGTTCACCGGAGTGAATCATCATTATCATTCGATCCTGTTCGATTTTGCACTTTTGAGAAATGAAACCGAAGAAACCTTCGAATGGGTATTTGATACTTGGTTGGAAGCAATGAAGAACAAAGCTCCCAAGATAATCATCACGGATCAAGATAGGACGATGGCCAATGCGATTGCTCGGGTTTTCCCATACACTCACCATGCATTGTGCTCTTGTCACATTTGTTCGAAATATCCAGAGAAGCTATATCAAGTTTATTCGCGTTATTTGGACATGTTTAAATGGGATTTTCAGATTTGTGTGATGAAATCACTAACAATTGAGGAGTGAAGCACGATGGCAACAGTTGTTAATCGACTATTGGTTGACAGATAATGAATGGTTACATTCTCTATACAAGGTACAGGAAAAATGAATTTCGGCATATTCAAAAAGGTTTTTTGCTGTCGGGATGAGCACCACTTCGAGAAGCGAAGGTATGAATCATTTATTCGATCAATATGTTAACAGCTCGACGACGATGAAGGACTTTATTGTGAGATCTCAAGAAGCGTTGGAGAAACAGTATTCTCGAGAAAGAAAGGCAGATTACGAAACTATCCACAAGAGTCGTATTATGATTTTGCATTTACCTTTAGACGTTCACGGTGCAAGGGTGTACACGAAGGAGGTCTTTCGTAGATTTCAGATCGAGCTTCAAAAGGCAACTCAGTATGTGTTGCTGAAAGAGTCAACGTTTGAAGATATCGGCGTGTATAAGATGACCAACGCCTTTGATCCTCGGGTACAACGAAGGACATATAAATTGGCTCGTTTCATGTTGTTGCTTCTTGCTGCTTGTTGCTTGTTGCTTGTTGCTGGTTTTTGGTATGTGATGTAATTGGCTTGCTTGTTGCTGCTTGAATCTTATAGTGAAGTTTCTTGCTTCACATGCTTAGGAATGTTCATTATGATAGCAAGCTTTCTTGTTTGGTACAAATACGCTTGATATATTGTGTGAATTGAGTTTGAGCATTGAATTGTCTCTCGGGGCGAAGTAAATATCCCCAGTCGTTTTCAAGCTTAGGTCCAAATCAATATGCTTTCGTCTTGTGATCTTGTCATTGCAATATATTGTCAACTAAAATAACAAGAGAAGCTCCCCCATCGGTATAGGCTTTTCCAAATTTTCTAAACGGGTTTGCTTATAGGGTTATAAGAAGGAAGTACTTCTTTTTCAATAGCAAAGCCATTGTGAAATTGATCGAGAATCCCTACTAGGCCAGCTCCAGCATTCGTGCACGGGATTGTGCTTCTTATCTGTTGAATGAGACTCGTTGAAATCTGATTGATGATTGTGCTTGCCCACTGTCTTACCATGAACGAGAAAGGACTTTGATATACTAAGTGGCATTAGCTTGGGATATTTCTATAGTTTAGTTTGTGCTGACAATCAAGTGTAGATGATCAAAGCAGAGACTGTTCGTTTGTAAGTGTTTAGGTGATTGTTCGTTGGGATTCGGTTTGTTGCAAGGTCGTGTAGCGTAGGAACTGATTTGTATATGTTGTCATTGAAGTTTCATGTTGGATAGAAGTTTCATGTTACAAAATGATCCAAATGTTATAAATCAACTTAAAAGTTACATCTTGCCTATAAGTTACATTTTGCAAAATGCAGCAAATGTTATCCATCAATTAATGCTTCATATTGGATTTAATACAAAAATTAGATCGATATGGAGTTGTATCGATCTTGGATGTACGAACGATTAGATGGACGACACTTGAATCCTCGATTTATTGAAGGGATCGAAGAGTTTATACAGAATGCTCTTCAACACGACGAGGGTCATTTTCCGAGATGTTTAAGATGTCCTTGTACAAAATACAAAAACGGGAGATTTCAAACGATGGATGACTTGAAGTATCACCTAATTACTAGGAGATTCAGGAAGAATTATTATGTTTGGGTGTATCACGGCGAACAAAATGGTACGGTACCTCAAGCAGATTTTTCTGGTCCTTCCAATGGCCCTCAGCCCATGAACAATTAATATCGAAGACATGCTAGTTGATGCCTTTCCACCAGAATATTATGAAGAGACCGAGACTGCAAACGAACATGCATATGACAAGGGTCCCCCTTATGAATCCAAGGATTATTTTGACATATTGAATGCCTCGTAGTCTCCTCTGTACGATGGTTGCACCTTGTCTTTGTTGGATGTTGCTACTCGGCTTTTGACTCTGAAATGTGAATATAACCTACCGCATAGAGCGGTCGATGAATAAGTTGTTGAAGGACGTGTGCCTTCCTGATAATATCATGAAGGACAGGATGTACGACATCAAGTCTCTCATGAAAGGGTTACATCTACATGTCGAGAAGATTGATTGCTGTCCTAATGGTTGCATGTTATTTTGGAAAGATTATGTGGGATTGGAAAGATGTTCCATATGTAATGCAGACCGTTATGAGGAGAAGAGTCATTGTAAGGGTCATTTCGCTGTGAGTATTTTGCGATATTCTCCAATAGCTCCTAGATTGCAGCGGTTGTATGCCAACAACTCCACCAGTGAAAACATGACTTGGCATGTCTTTTCATGCCTTTTCCTAGAGGGGCAGTTGCTTCATTCCAAGCTTTCTATGAGGAGCCATGGATGAACTTTGGAGAGGTTCCCATGGTTATTCGGGATCGTATGTTCGGGTATTTCCCGGTATGTGTTTAAGTTTAATTTTTCAGATTACTTACCATTCACAGGTTTTTAGTTCTTCTAATATATATAGTTCATAAGCTATTTTCTCTTTATTGCAGACTTTGTTTTCTTGGGATTCTTCCTTGGACTCCCAAGTACGTGCAGCTTGGGAGGCCAAGTTGGATGTGCGTATGCGGGACTCCGTGTATAGGGCGCGAATGGTTCTTCAGGGCTGCGACGACATAGAAGCATGTCCGGTCCCTTGGATCAGTGCCGATGTTGGTCTACGCCTCATGGATCGATATGACATGTTCCCTGAGATCCTGGAGAGATCGAGAATTCACGCAAGGAATCGATCTTAGGGACATGCTACACACTCCCAGGATTGTGTGTCAACCCTCGCCGTCGCAGAGAGAATGGTAAGTAGGATTATTTAACTTAAAATATTTGACATCGTGTGTTTCACAAAATTTTGTCGTATTTATTATTTGAAATATTTTTCAGGAGATTGGTTTGAATAGAAAGGCGACGGAGTTTGAGCTCTTCGTGGAGACCCATAAGAAGCCGGGTACTCCGAGCATTGTAGAGGCCATACTAGCGGGAAAATCACAAGCTGACATTCCCATGGCCGACGAGACGGCTACCCGTTTTCGGGTAAGAATTTTGAAACCATTTATTTCACTAATTGTTATCTTTTAATTATGTTCATTTATTTCTTTTCTAACTCGTTAGCATGAAATTTGCAGGATTCATTTTTGGAGCGATTCGCTCAACATCCTGAGTCGCAGGTCGATTCGCCTATGGATCCGGAGGCCTCCCAGCAGCAGCCACTTCCCAGACATACATCGAGATCGTAAGACCACAGAAGGGAAGGGTCTACGATATTGGGTCGGCTGCCACTCAGTTCTACCCGAAGAGCTAGCTGTCTGCTATCTGCAGGTCATAGTCACAATCTGCTCATGGCTCAGGAGTATCTTTGGAGGAGCATCAGACGTTGCAGTAGCAGGTTCTCACTCAGCAGCAGGCCATGGAACGGATGCAGGCTCAGATTGCTTTCTTGATGAGGCAGATAGGCGCTGACCCTAACTCCACCTGTCAGGCAGAGGCTGACGCTGATATGGGTAGATTCCCTTCGGGTCCAGATGATGATTCCTGCCCTCCGGAGCAACGACGTCCCGGCTTAACCGGACATTGACAAATGTAGCGTTGTATTACTTATATGTTTATTATTGTTTTCTGTTCTATATGATTTTGGAATGTAATTTTTAGGGATTTTATTCTTGACGTTGTAATCTTTAAACAGGTATTTTATTGAGTTTTTGTAATTATTATATATTTTTTCAAAAAAATTTACATTCTGCGACGGATCCCGTCGCAGAATATAATTAAGTTATATTTCATGATACTAATCTTTGCGACGGATTCCGTCGCAGAATAAATTAATTTTAAAAAATTATAGTTTACGACGAAAAAAGTCAATCCGTCGTAATTTTAAATTTATTGCTATGGATCCGTCGCAGATTATTGGTTTTGCGACGTCATTTGTGGCGACGGATTATGCTGTCGTAAATTCCGTCGCAAATTATCTCTGCGACGGATCGCAAACTGATACGGTTTTTTGTAGTGCGTCATCGCCTGTACTTGTTTGATGTTCGAGCATTCGGGTATGATTTGTCGGCATCAATTGTAAGACTGAGATTCCCTAATACCTTATCCTCGACCATTGAACAAAAGACGCAAATAAGATCGATGGCCAGAGTATCCATGTGTCACAAGATGAGGTGGATTACTCTTCATCATAGACGATGAGGCATAACCATCTATGTCGATCGTTTCAGGGTTTGACAATGCAACCATCTTGTTCGAAACAGGGTTACAACTATGTTTTGGAATTAGTAGAAAGGGAAAAGATTAGTATTTTCAAGTTCGCCCCTGATCCCGATGAAACAGATGGAGTGTCTCTAGAAGACCAAGGGCATACGGTCTACGAAGAGTCGGACAATGTAGCAGATGTGGATGATGTGATCTTGGATCCAGTTGTATCTTAAATGAAAGATCGCAAGAAGGAAACACGTATGAAACGTGGGATTGAACAAACGCACGGTGCCAAGAAACTTAGAAAGTGTTCCTTATGTAACTGTTACACAGACCACGATAGGAGAAACCATGACAAAGTTATGGCACAAAGATCATCCGAAATATCGAAAGAAGATGGGTGATCAAATCTTGTTATGAATAACCGTTGTAGATGATTATATCGTTGTAATGCTGGACATCGTTTTAATGTTGGATGATAGTATTTGAATAATGGATTTGTCTTCTTCTTTTTTTGGGTAAAAATAAACCCTAACCATTAAGAAACCCTAACCCTTATATTAAACCCTAACCCTTAAGAAACCCTAAGCCCCTATCAAAACCTAACCCCTTAACCAGCTTCGTCCAAAAAATGAGCCTTCATGTCCACCCGTTAAACTTTTCCACGGATGCGGCATTGGGAACTGCAAAACCTGCAGATGTGACCTTGTGAAACGGAATTTCAAACTCTTTTGACCCATTAAACACATCCGTTATTCTTTTCAGCAGAAGTATCAGAGCAATTTTACAACGGAGCTAAGATTTCCCTATAAAAGCCATCAATGCCCATCAGTTTCTCAAGAGCCCAGAATGTTTCCTTATCACAAATCATAGTTTTGTTTCCTCATCATCACCGTTATTTCGTTTTATGTATATAGAGCAAAGACAAAATTTGTACTGTCTGTATAAACCATGTTCGTCCTTTTGTGTTTGGCGGAAGCTTCTCAAATCTGTCATGACACAAAATGGACGAAAACTCTTTGGATGATCATCGTCACGATGATCATTCATAATATGCAGAAGGCACTCAATTCTTGTTGCGCTGAGCCATCGAAGAAGTTATATGGAGCACAACATGAATGAACGGTTGGATGATTTTGTAGCAAGATCATAAATGAGGATTTGTCCCATATACATAGCACGAATATGTCATATGGATCTTGTAATCGTGCTATGTATTGTGGCAAATTCGCATTTCCTATGGATCTTAGTATCCTGTAACTGGACACCTTAAACCCTACATCCTATTAAAAAAAATAAACAATCCGTTGAACTTTATAGCGGAAAGTAAAATGCAGCGTTTTACTCCCATTGCACTTAACAGCGGAAGCAATATAACATCCATTGAAAAGTTCCACGGAAGCTTGCATTAAACACATTCCAGAACGTCTGACTGTTCGTCATCTTTCGATTCAAACTCTCAAACCCTGCATCCTCTTGCGATTGTGTGATTCAAACTCTGAAACTCTCAAATTCGTTCCTGATTCATGGTAAGTTTTAACTTGCATGTATCCAAGATTGTTGTTTGTATGTAGGGTTTGTATACGTTGTTCTTATTCCCTGAAGCGTTTTTGGTATGTAGAGTTTGGAATCGACCATGGAAGATCTTAACCCCAGACACATCGACAATTCCATACTTTGGAACCAAAGTGAACATGTTTTGGACGACGTTTGGAACCACATCGTGAGTATATTGTTTATTGTGATCGTGAATTGAGTATTTTCGTGAGTGTGTTGTTTCAGACGACGTTTGGAACCATATTTTAGGGTTGTGATCGTTTATTGTTTGTTATATTTTTTGATCGAAGCATTTTTTGTGATCATGGTTGTGGGTATTTTTTGATTGTATTTTCGTGAATATCGACAGGAGAGAGGGGTGATTGTCTCGGATTAGGCGACGACTGTTTTGACCGGTTGGGACATGAATTATCGAGGCAGCTGGTTTCGGGGCCTTCACTCATCCTGAGCACTTCCTGCACAATGATGCATGTTTGTTGTCGGCTTTGGTGAAGCGATGGCGGAGTACTACCAATACATTTCATTTCCCGATTGATGAGGCGACGATCACCTTGGAGGTTGTTGGTTATATCTTGGGGTTGTCGGTGACAGGGAGACCAATTACTTGGTCGATTGACAAAGGTAGTTCACAGCAGACGGGTATGAGAGAGTTTGATGCTCGGTTCGATAAGGTGGGGCTTACTCACGGAGGTTTTAAGTTGACGTGGTTACGAGACACATATGGTACTCTACCCGTGGATACAGTTGATGAGACGCTTTGAATCCACACCAAAACGTTTCTTTTCTACGTGATTGGAGTTATTCTCTTCCCCACAATGAACAAAAATACGGTGCATCATCGTTATCTTTGGTTCATAGTCGACATGACTGAGATCGTATCTTCGGCATGGGCGGCTGCAGTTTTGACGTATCTATTCAAGGCATTGCATTTTGCCTCATGTAAGTCTTGCGTTTCTGTTCCGGGATACTTGACATTGTTACAGGTAAAAATTCTTGTATGTTCATAGTTTGATTAAAAATCTCGTATTTGATTGAAAATATCTTAAATTCTATTATTTGTACGTAGGTGTGGTCGTATGAGCGGATTTCCATCGGACGACCTATTCCACTTCGCAAAACCAAGAATGTTTGCCCCGGGTCAAGTGATGACGGACCGAGAAGATCGCCAAGAAGGATGGACAGAAAACCCTAAGGAGGCAGTCTCGAAGAAAAAACCCGCATCATCATCTTGTTTTTTATCGTGGAGAGTTCGATAGATGCAAGTATATGCTTGAAATTGTTTTTTTTTTTTTTTTTGTATCACCAAATACTATCAGATTGTTATTTTTTATTGATAAAATAAAACCTAATAGTTTCTTTATGTAATGCAGAACACTGAGTTCACTTGGAGGCCATATGTGCAGTTTGATTATATGTTTGACGAGGACATCTTCATGGTTGTCAACGTCGTAGCTGGGATGGCTTATATTCCGCTTATACATAGGCCGATCGTGGAGTATCAGATGTCGGATAGAGTCATGCGGCAATTCTTTAGATGCTTCCAAAGTATTCCTAACCCTCCTGCGGATATGAGGGCACTAAGACAGCCGCTCTACACGAATCCGAGAGATAAGTTTAGGCAAGTGGATGCGGAGGCACTAAGATCCAACCACTTGATTCTTTGGGACGCTTGGCAGGCGTCATGAGATGCTGTTGTTACATATGTGGCAAAGGACGTATCGATCGAGGATTATTTTTCATGGTATAGACGCATCACTCGATTGCGTATTCATCCTCCAAACCCCAACCCCGGACCAGTATACGAGCCTCTTCCATTATTTGATCAGTACTGAGCTCTTTCCATCGTAACTATAGTTTTATAATTTTTTTTTCTTTAAATAAATTGATTAGCATATTTTTAATTATTGTTTGACTTACAAAAAATAATTTTAATATAATTTCAGAGTGCGAGCCATCGACAGCATTAAGGATGCAGAGGTCGCCCTTCCTGACCATATCGCGTCTCTACTTCCACGAATGGATGCACAGTACGAGGCTTTTATGGCCTCAGTTCTTGAGAGGAAGAGAAAGGATGCATGACATGACGATGTTGGCTAGAGCATCCCTCGTACGGAGAGTTTTCCATTTCAGAGCTAGCTCACATCTGTCACGGTGCCAAAGCAGTCATCTCACAGTCAATCTTTCGGGAGCGATGAGCCTATTCTCTGGACCATTCCCATGGCTACTACAGATTGGTCATATAAGGCTGAGTATCTGATTCCTCAGCCGCCTATGTCATTCCCTGAGGGTCCCTTGCTTTCGATGGTTACTGAGTGCCTAGCCCCGGCAGCACCCCTAGGAGAGCTCCTTACAATTTCTCCAGCCCCTGCTCCCACTGCTCCTGCAGTTGTTGACTCGGTGTCAGTATATCATGGACCTAAGGACCATCCAATGAAGAAGATTGCTCCCACAAAGCTAACAAGGGTAATGCAAGACATATTCTATGCTCCATCATCTACTGATTCTGATTTTCTAACTACTTTGGAGCAAAGCAGATGACTTTATGATTTGACGCAGCGTGCGTTGAAATCACTTACTCCTGGTCAGTGGTTATTTGATGAGGTGATTAGCGCATATGCTAGATTAATGGTTTCTAGGCCTTCTTGCTAAAGAAATGGGGTTTATGTTGTGAGTTGTTTATTTACGCAAATGTGCTCAAGGAATTTAGGCAACTGGTTTGCGTAGAAGGCACAGAAAAAATCTATGCCGCTCCTCGAGGTCCCTAAAGATATAAACACCATTCGATCCGGTCATTTCACATATATGAGAAGCGAAGGTCAAATTCCTATCCATAGTGCTTCACTTGTGATGATTCCGATGGGCATCAACTCATATTTCATCTTGTTTGTGTTTAATCTGGGTAAATGGACTGTGCATCTTCTTGATCCTATGTATGAGGATACCGATTGCATCACGGTAGCGGAGATGTATATCGTACAGGCCAAATATGTGGTGAGTTTCTACATTGAACGACCTTCTTTCATTGATTTTACCTTTCCTTCACTAATTTGGATCGTTTTGTGTTATGCAAACGGAGTACTTTGTACATCTTCTTCGATCATTGTATCCCGACAAGTTCAAGAAAAATCAAGCTCCCAAGTTATTTGTCGTCAAGAAATGGCCCAAGCAAACTAACCACAACGATTGCGGGGTGTATGTATTAAAGTATATGGATTACATCATGCAAGGGATCAAAATGACGGATTCAACATGGATCATCGATGATGCCGACAATTGTAGATATAGGATTGCTTATGAGTTGTTAACTTGTAAGACTCGAGAGATGCTTCGACAATAAGGACAATCATCAAATGCTTAGATATTGATTTGTATGATGAATGTTTAGATGATTCTCTAATGAATGTTTGTTGTTGGCTGAGATGCTGTTTGCATCTTCTTCTTCTTCTTTTTTTTTGGTTTGCTGGCCGAGATAACCTGGCAGATGGTAATGGTACGACGTAATTACACGAATCACTAGCTCATTTGTATAAAGGGAGGCATGTATTCAGGGAGATTGAGAACAATACAGAATAACAGTTTTCTATTCTGTAAATGCATCCGGGGTACTTTATAACGGATGGTTTATTTCTGGGCTGCTCAAACTGCTGTACTTTACAGCGGATGCTCGTATAATAGACATAACAGACACCCATTTGGCTTTTTAAAAAAAATTTGAGGACCATCCGGTATAATTTACAATGAAGGGATAAATTGATAATTTCATCTTTTTATGTTATCCGTTATAAATTTCTACGGCTTCCGTTGTTCTTTTTTACGGATGAAAGTGATTCTGGTTTTAATTGAGCCGCCATCGTTGATTATGGATCATCTCTCATTTATCTCATTCCTCTTGTTTCTAAACCGCAACAACCAAACACACCGAACGCAATGCAACAATATATTCCATTCCTATCTTCATTTTTTTTTTGTATACGGCTAAAATGAAACGTTCCATTCAACTGAAATATAACTATAGGTGATGCAAATTGCTACTCCTCAACTCGCACCCCAACATGGAAATGACCAAACTGTTCCTCCCACCCTCACCCTTCAAGTTAAATTCTTCATCCTTTCCTTCATCATTGCAACAAGTAGTTTTGGAATAATCAAAAAAAGGACAAGAAGCGTTGTCCTTTTGGAGGGGGTGATTAGCACAGAAGAATACAACATCAGATAAGCAACAACATGAACATTAGCATACATGGTTTAGCAAATACACATTAAAAGTTATTCGAGCAACTAGAATCTACACCAGGCATGTCTCATCCTCAAAGTAGCATGCAAGAGATGGATCTTGTCAATGTCCGAAGCTTGAATACATACCATAAACTTACACTTAAAATTTTACATGATACGAGTCTCCCGACCAGGGAAACAGAACCTGAACAACATAGAAACTCCGACAAGGTGACACCACCAGCCTGGATCCTAACCATGGTTCTTTGGATAAGAGGGTAAAAACACCAGGAGAGTTTGGAAGAAAGAACATCCTCTCCAGGTTAGAGCATGACGAAAAAAAACATGCATTCGATGAGCCCCATATCGACTAGAATGGAGCTATGACAGGAATAGGAAAACAATAAACTGATTTTCCCTCCTCATATACCTGCTGAGAGACTAAAACCTCCTCAGGCAAGCCCACAGCTGACGACCAACTTATAAAGATCTCAACAAAAAAAACATGACCTATGAGTTTCCCCCCGTCCTCCAGGGAAGACGAACTAACTATTTCCCGGAATATGAAAGTGCATACATAAGACTCTCACGGCCTCGATCTCGAAGCATTGTCACTATTTCAAAGAAAAAGAAAAACGGTTGAGGAAAATGTAGAAGAAAACTTTTCAAAACATGGAGCACAACATGAGCATTTCATATCTCATTTCCTCCAAAAGCTGCTTTCAGTAAGCCCGAGGGATTACACACAGCTACTAAAAAGTAAAAACTCTACCCGATGAAGGGTCCTATCTAAGAGATCTGGTTGACTGATATCTACTTGTCGAATCGACATTGTTGTGGTTTTCCCTTCATGCCAATTTGGGACATGCTGGAAAACCTATGATGTATTACGACTAAGAATGCTTATACTGCATCTCAGCTTCAGCTTCGCCTTCTCAAGGCCAGTAAGAAGTTCCATCCGACATCTTACATGGTCCAAAAACACCATATGGTGCGATGCATGACAATGCGTTCATCTCTTGAAGGGACCATTTCCCCTCAAAAGCAGAGATTACGATAAAAGAAGAGCAATTTGGACTACTCAATGCCCTGAGTTCGTCCCAGTTCCTACATGGAACTAGCATGCAACTTGCACCCAATTCTGATGATTGGGAACAAAACTGAGGGTGGAAAGCGAAAGAAGAAGAATGGAGAACCATGGTCAGGCCAAGGGTGGTTCCTTCAGCTGATACAAGCAGACAATACCAAGTGTCCATCAGCGATATGAAATGAGAGAGTTCACGGCCACCATGGTCATGCCTGTGGCACAGCAAAGCAAACTGTCAAAGACGTTAGTTTTATGCAAACTTCGCTATTATCATAATCACAACTTCAATGAATGATCAGAATCAAGTTAACCTGATCGAAATGGAGTAGCATAAGGTGACATTCGAGTATTTTGATTTTGGGGGAAGGTAGAGGAGCCATAATGCAGGAGATGATGAGGCTGATAATGAAACCCATAACTCTGTCCAGCTTCTGCAGAATAAGCTACAGCAGTTGCTGTACCTCCGTTCCCTTCAAGGAAGGGCGCGTATGGATAGTAGCCTGAGGCTGCACTGCTCATCATGCTTCCGCAAACCGCTGCTCCATATGTTGGATATTGTGCTGCAGCACCATGCATACCGTAGTAATTCTGCCGTGGCATAATGACATATAACACGTTAAAAACAACTGCAACCCATAGGAAGAACTATATAACATTAGTTGGAACTTGGAACAATAGAAAGGGTTTTGCTTCCAAATAGTTGAGGATGCCCCTTTTTGCACAGTCCGGCAGGCCTTGTACAGGAACAATAGAAAGGGGCATTTCAGAGTTCATATTCAGATAATAGTTGAGGTGGTTTTGCTTCCAAATAAGAATCTGGGCCTGATGTTAATCTATCCTCAATCCTCAAACACTTTGGCACGATCAGAGATAGTTAAATAAATCATTTCTTGGATATTACTTAAAGCAAATAGTAGGATTGAAATTCTGAAAGGATATAAATGGTTTCTTGGATATTTCCCTCAGCATTGTCCATTGGCTAGTAGGAAAGGACATAATATTCCGGTAATATCAACAGCATTATTCCTACTTACACTTGCAGGCTACAGCAATGTAAAGCTTGCAGTTTATAGATTATTAAGAGCAATTGCATATTAAGTTCGGGTCTAATTATGCAAGTGTCCCTTTCTGATCTTCTTGTGTTACATGTTTTCTTAACTTTCACATCCATGTCCTCTGAAATACTAATAGAGGCAGACATTAACAGGAGTTTAATAAGTTAGTCTCATCCAGAACTACAACTACAATACACACTTTTTCAATTTGGTGGTATGTTGTGGTTGGTTTTCACGTTGCGGAGCAGGTATGCACGTACAAATAATACTGCAAGCAAAGGAAGAGAGAAGCTCAAGAGAAAAGTGCGCGCACCGTGGCGTAAGAGTAGTCGGTCACATTGTATGGGGAGTACCTGGTATTCAAGTCCAGGAAAGCACAGAAAAAAGGAAGCAAAGGCATGAGTACAGTTGTATACAAACATAGAAGTCTGTACAACAGAAAGTGAGAATCTTCCGCTTTAAGAAAAGACATGAATGGATGATGCCCCTGCATCACGTTACCTGTCACGAGACAGGATACATTGAATCAAAATCAATGTACGAAGTCTGGTGACCTTATTTGCAATCTTTCTTTTATGTGATGATGTCCCATAGTAACTGACAAGGTTGTCTATTCAGCATTGTTCTAGAAAAGGTAGGCGGCACAAGGGCGGACAAGTCACCTTCTAAAGCCTAGGCAGTCAAAACGAAGCCTATGTGGAAGCTAATCCAGTAGACCAGACGGTTTAATGCTCTTTATATCGATTGCTTATATGTACCATCTAACTTCTGATGAAATGTTGCAAGACAAATGAAGTAACGAATGATCACCATAGAAACTCAAATCTACAGAATAATACTTTATAGTACTGTCTACAAGACGACAGGTGAAAAACCGAGCTGGCTGCTTGACTTCTAGGATGTTTTGGGACTGTGGCACCTAGACCTTCTTATAGAACACCGTTATCCATCCATAAATACCAAACTTAAAAAGGAATATGGAGAGAATATCAACAGCCCATAAACATTTCAATCATAAAATGAAAAGTGGAATATGAGTTGTCATGCATGTGCTTTGCAAAACAACTAGACAGGAGACATACATATAGCTCATGAGTGATAGAGTGAAAGAGAACAATAATTGAGTCAGGTTAAAGCAAAAGCAAAGAACATAGTAATCATACCCGTAAAGATTAGCAAAAGGAATCCCTTGTTGGACAGAGTAATGAGGAAAACTTGCTGCCACCGCCGCAGCTGCCACTGCCGGAAACACAGTTCCCAGTCCAGCTCCTCCGTACCCCATCTGGAAATTATTCATCACTGCCCTCATTCCCCTTCCTGCCCCTGCGCGCAAAGTCGCCTATCACATATATCATCGTTTTTATCTATTTTTTGAAGTATAGACAGTGTAGTAAGCATGCTCATATATTTGGCATTAGCCCATTCATGGACGTTGCCAAGGGATAGTTGATATACAAGGAAAATATTTTCATGTTAACAGTCTAAAAGATTACAAATAAATATCAGTTCAACAAGACTAGAATCTCCCTATAGTAAGTAAAACACGGAAAACACAGAGCATAGAATGCCTAAATTACGGGAAAGTTGAAGATTCTAACTACTTTTTGTCTAATATGCAATCTAACTCTTGCATAGGCAATAATACGTATGTTCACTAAATATGCCAGTAGCAGGATCTATCAAGAAAATTGATTGACTAAGAAGTTTTCGTCCAGGATTTGACAGCATGGCTGGTACTGATAAACTTAAACACGTAATTTATCGAAACAATGAGGTGATCGGAATTCGTAATAAAAGCTGAAAATGGGTTGAGACAAGACGACAAGATAGACTATTGGACTTCAAAGAGAGATTGAACAGATCTATACCACCACCAGCAGCAGCAGCAACAGATTGTTTAGGAGTAGAAGGCTTAGATCTCTGAACACCAAGCGAGGCGAGGTTACAGTTCGCCCTTCGGCCATCAATCACAGGACTTCCATCCACACAAGCCTTGGTAGCAGCCTCCGCATCCCGAAAAGTCACCTAAACCAATGAAAATCAATCAGAAAATAAATCATCACACACCAAAAAAGAGAATACAGAACAACTCATGAGAGAGCAAGCTTAGAGCAGTAAATATACAAATCCATAGCCTTTGGATCTTCCAGTTCCCTTATCAGTGATCACGACGGCCTCCACGATCTCCCCGAACTTCTCGAAGTACTTCCTCATCGTTTCCTTCTGTGTTTCCCACGCCAGTCCTCCTACGAACACCTTTGTGTACGTCGTGTCACCCAACCCAACTCCTCCTTCCTTCTCCTCCGCCACTGCCGCCACTGCAGTTTGATCAGTCATTATTTTGATACAGGAGTTTGAAAACTCCAGCACACAAGATTTAAGAATGAGAAAGAAAACTAGGAGGGAAATGGTTTAGAAGTGGAGACAGGAAAATGGGAGGGAAAGAAAAGAAGGAAATGGGAAAGCTGAAAAAAGTGAAAAAGGGGAAGGATGGCCCAACCACCGCTATCATCAGCAAGACAGCAACGCATGCGATGGCTAGCAAAGTGAACCAATAATTGTCAGAGGATTGTAATATCTTTGTAGCGAATATATGGACTAACATAACATAAAGTAGCTAGTGAGATTTGATAGTGGAAACTGATGCAGGGAGGCTGGACTCGATCTGCGCACGGATCATTCGGCTGGTCTCCGTGACAACATAAGCAATAGACAAGACCGAGTGAAGTTCTACTCCTCCAATGCAGGTCAGTAACTGCTATACGAGAGTTAGAGAACACAAACGAAGTTGGAATAGAATCTCTATAACTTCAACCAGCTACCAATATTCAAAAGAGATCGACTTTAATTTTTTTTTCCCTTGGATAAACATGTCCTCTATCCTTACCTACGAGGACATGAATTATCCAATTTGGGAAAAAGGTACTTATTCAAAGGATCAACTTTCAATAATCCAAAAGTTACAAAATGGGCATATCCAGTGCCCGTAAGACATCATTAAACTCAAAGTCACGAGTTTGTTTGTTAAAACGTTCAACCAGCTTGTAACGAACATCATTCAAATAGAACGATTGGGTGGTTTCGATCAGCCACTCTGCCTCTGAATCCGTGAGATTGTTGGGCAACACAACGTCCCCTCGGATTAGGACCAGGCCTTTGGTTTCTGCAAAGTCATCGTAATGGCATGCCGTCAAGTATGGAGATGCCTGAGTTCCTCTAGCCTTATAATCTTCCAGGCCAGTGAAGAGAATGTGAGGGATCTTCACTGTAATATAAGTTCAAACAAAGAGAAACCCATCAGTTGTGTCTAAGATTGATGAAGAACTCCTTGCATAATGCGATTTATAATGAAACGTGATCTTTCTCTTCTCAAAATATTTTGATGTTCGAGTTAAAAACGAGGAAACAAACCTTGAACAAACATAGTCGTGTAACCACTTCCTTTCCACAAGGGAATCACAAAATACTGGCTACAAAATTCAGGGACGAAAGAAATTAGAGGCAAGAAAGAAAACACGCATGCACATTAAAGAAAGACAGCTGTTGAATGTTTACCAATCAGTTGCTCTCTGCTTCAACAGATTATACAATTTGGCCTTCATGGATGTACCGATGTGTCCTCTACCCAAATGATACTGGCACAAAATAAGGACTAGAGCAGTGAAGCACTATATAACATAGTCCAATTTCATAGGAACTGGGAAGTGAATACATAGAGCAATCACAAGCTCCATTGTCACATGTAATACGAAGTAGACACTGAACTTGGTAAACTAGGTCCAGATACTATAATCAAATGATCTTGATGATCCAGGGCAAC
Organism: Drosera spatulata; assembly: GCA_035668315.1. Classification (NCBI taxonomy): domain Eukaryota; kingdom Viridiplantae; phylum Streptophyta; class Magnoliopsida; order Caryophyllales; family Droseraceae; genus Drosera; species Drosera spatulata. Next base: position 43,276 of record JAOVYX010019797.1, read on the forward strand.
TTGTTGATAAATTTTTTAACAAAAGACTTAAAAAAGAGAAAAAAAAAAAGAAAAGAAAGGAAAACTGAGACTGAAAACAGGAAACAAAAATGAAACGAAAATGATAATCAGCCAGTCTGCTGTGCAAAGGTATGGAGAATAAAAGCTGCTGAAATATCATTTGGATTGAAAATTAAACGAGCATGACTAGTTCAACCATTGCAACAAGGTTATAACATAGTCTTATGGGGCACGTCATGATCACGAGGAAATACTGCCACGGCAACAAGCCAACGCTAATAAAAGAGAACCGCTAAGTGAAGGGACAAGAATGCAACAGGAGCATGAGGCATTACGTCATCCCAAATCGAGGCAACTTCCTCTGGAGACTTAGTTTTAGCTCTCTCGATATCCAAAATAGATTCCAACGGCTTCTGCTGTAGTGGTGCGAAACCAGTGGCAAACCTTGACGTACGGCAAAATCCCAGAGAACTCCATTTCATGAAATTAGATGGAATGGCGTGCTTTTGAATCTGTGGGGTGATATGTGAAGAAAAAGTACTGTATGACTCCTTGAAACAAGATACACGAAGTAAATGCCCACTTACAAGGGCAGCGACCCTAGTGCGAAGCCTGGCTTGCAGTATCATAGGTATCAGTCGCGAGATTACATAAATTAAGCTCAATCGTCCAAAATACAGTTGTCCCTTATTGTTATGCTATCAGCTATATAGGAAAAGCCTGCATGAATTCCAAAAAAACAAAAACTGAGAACAGCATAAAGAACCTCATCAAGAAATGTGTACATTTCGACAAAGCAATGTAGGATATGTGGAATTTCACAAACATCGAAACTTTTCACAATTATCAACAACAATATAGCATGTATAGATGTTAGTTCACAAGTCTGTTTCAAACTAATCTCCTTTCAGAGTAAGGAACATAAGTTACATACGAAATAATGGCATAGATGACTCCTGAAGTATGCTATTGATTAAGTTAAGCTCAAAACACACAGTAACTGGTTTTTATGGTGGCAATAGATCTAAGTATCTAACAAAACAACAAAGCATATCAAGCACAAGATACATGTCACAATCAAATAACAGGCTCAAATGAAAGCATCGATGGATATAACATATTTGCTTTGCAATGCACTGAACGGAATCATGGATCAGGAAGTCGAGGTGCTAAGCATGGAATTGGAAAGTGACCCAATTTGGCAGTTGATATCTCATTGAAAATCTAATGGGTGGCATAGAAGTTAAAACTAGAACCAAAAAAAAAAAAAAAAACAGTGCATGCGTTACATGTTGAGAAGCCTCTCTTAGGGTGGAGAAAAAACTCGAGCTAATGGTAGGAAACACACAAAATTATGTATCTTAACAATCCCTTCATGTGAATTCCCATTGTGGGGTTCTAGCATGGACAACAATACACTAACCCACCAACAACCAAGTGCCACACCACATATATGTGGAAGATTGATGACGAATGTAGGATTAAAACTTCAGATCTCAATGTCACATCTATACTAATACCATATTAAGGCATCAACCCTACCAAAACACTGGCTAATTCTATGAGACTCTCGATATGGGCATAACATAGCAATTCCGTTAAGACCATAGAAGAGGTATAAAGTTGTCATATGAGACCACATAAACCATTTATCTAACTTTTTTTTCCTGGTTCATCAAAGCTTTCACATATAATGTAACCAGGATTATTGTGATAGAATTGCATAAATTGCAACAACAACAACAACGACCCACGCATTTCCGTTGTGATGGACAGAATCAAAAGAGGAGGAACGCACACAAACAGCCTTAGATGACATGACACACGCAAATTTACTTAACAGCAACACAATACCTCTTCATCAATCACACTATCAAGAATCCAACAACATGAATAAAAATCAAGGGAGAGAGGGTCAACAAAGAGCAGCGGTTTCGCACCTGGTGAACTCCTCGGCATAGCGTCTGATGAAGGGACAGAGATGAGTTAGGTTTCAACAATTTGGGATGAAATTAAGGGTAGTTAAGGCAACTCACGCATTCCAAGTCAACGTTTTCTTTCATTTGACATGATGGCCTTGTGGGTTCTCTGTTGATTTAAAAAACAAAGTTTTTAAACTGATTTTAATATAATAAAAATATCTTAATAATTTTTATTATTTTTAAAGTAATTATTTGTAAATCTTTTAAGTAAATATTTTATAAATTTTGTTGTTAAGTTTATAATTCAGATAATTTATTAAAAATAATATACATGATTATTTTATTTTGAATTAAATATGTATATATTAATTAAGATTATTGAAAAAAAAGTATTAAATTTTATATTGATTCATAATTTATAGAAAAATAGTATGATATTAATTTTTATAAAAAATACATTATCAACTTTGATTTTAAATTTTTTATATAATCATATAAATTTTTTGTTCGATAATTTGTGATGATAACTTAAAATATAAATTTTAAAAACCATACTCTATTTATATTTATATTTATATTTATATTTATATTTTTAATTTTTTAATTTTTCATATATATTTAAAACATATTGGATTTAGAAAAGATAAAGAGTCAATTTATATTAAGTATATTTAACTTAGATTTTAATCATTAAATGAAAGACTAAGCAAATTTGATGTGAAAGAAAACCAAACTTTGATACCAAAAAAAATAAATTAAGGTTTATATTTTTAAATAGATTATACTGATCAGATGGATTTCTGCAAAACACGATTGATATCTTGAATTTATGTTTTTAATTGCTTTGGCTTTAATAGCACATCTTTTCCTCGACCTAATCCATTTTCGAAAAACTCTTGTGTTTAGCTATTGTATATTTTGTTGAAGATACATCATAGAATGGTTGATTACTTGGATTATTTTTCATATTGAGTCAATATTATTAGGTTGTGAATAGTCATAAGCAAATGGATTGTTACTTTTACTTTTCACACATATTTAAAACATATTGGATTTAGTAAAGATGAAGAGTCAATTTATATTCAATACATTTAATTTGGATTTTACTCATTAAATGAAAAACTAATCAAATTTGATGTGAAAGAAAACCAAACTTTAATACCAAAAAAGATAAATTATGCTTTATATTTTTAAATAGATTATGACGATCAGATGAATTTCTGCAAAACACGACTGATGTCTTGAATTGATTTTTTAGTTACTTTGGCTTTAATAGCTCATTTTTTTCTTAACCTAATCCATTTTTGAATAGCTGTTGTATTTAGCTATTGTATATCTTGTTGAAAATACATCATAGAATGGTTGATTATTTGAATTATTTTTCATGTTGAGTTTATATTATTGGGTTGTGAAAAATCATAAGCAAATAAGGAGTCATTATGGATTAGTTATGCATTAAATGCATGACCAACCAAATTTGTGTAACATCCCGAAATCCGACATGTCCGACACGTGACATTATGCCGTCATAAATTCACTCCATGACAAGGCCAAAGAACCCAAACGGGTTTGAAGGTATAGAAGATAAGGAATGATATGAAATCATTATCATTATAAATCCAAATGATGTTATGCAAACCCAAATTATATTATATTACCTCATAAATACATTGTTCTAATGTTTACAAGTGTTTTCTAATCAAATTATTTCATGTAGTGTTAAATACATATTGAACAGTGAGGTAATTATACATACATGGAATCTCACTCTAGCGTTTCAGTATCGTCCGGTGATGGATCTGTAAATAAAACATATAACCCGTGAGCTAAAAGTTCAGCAATCAAAAATATATGTATTCGATTTGCAGGATACTCCACCGACTACGGCGATCGATGAGTACCTGTAAAACATTTTCTAGTAGTCACAGGAAAATATGGGCGCCATATCAAACTATACACGTAAT
>JAOVYX010019798.1:0-17958 GCA_035668315.1 Drosera spatulata
AGTATCCATTCTTATGGGAATGAAAACGAAGAGAGACTTTTTATTGAAATATGGACAAATGGAAGTTTAACTCCTAGGAAAGCACTTTTTGAAGCCTCACGAAATTGAATTGATTTCTTTATTCCTTTTCTACATGCAGATGAAGAAAACTTCGATTTCGAGGACAATCAAGACAAGGTTACTTTACCCTTTTTTCACTTTCATCACAAATTGACTAAGCGAGGTACCTGTACCCGAAACCGACACAGGTGGGTAGGTAGAGAATACCTAGGGGCGCGAGACAACTCTCTCTAAGGAACTCGGCAAAATAGCCCCGTTTTGCATGTGGTAAATCAAAAATAATAGAGGGATCACCGTATTCAAATGAAACAGTGACAAAATTGTCAAAACAAGAAATGGCTGATCGCATAGCCGATATTATTAAAAAAGCAAGTAGCGATGATGGCCACTTGCTTTTGCAGTTCAGCATTCCTGTTGGTGAGTTTATCCACTATTTCAGTGAGAAGTTTCACTTTCTCATCTGATTCCTTGAGTTCATTCTCGGCCACTAGTAAATCATTCGATTTCTTCTCAATTTTCTCACAGGTCAGATTATAATTTTCTTTGACAATTTCAATCAACTCAAGATTTTCTTTAATTTTCCTTGTCGGCGCAATAAAGTTTTCAAAGGTTTCTAAGAGAGCCTAAGAGAGATCAAATACCTGTTGCTTATCTTTACTTCTGGCCATGAGACAGAGTTGTGCATTTGTAATTATCTCTCCGTCATCTGAGTCTGTCTCACTCCAAGAATTGATAGCATAGGCTTTGTCTTTTTCTTTTCTGCCCGAGCCACCTTTGTTGTAGTCCTTCTTTTTCTGTGCTGACGACTCTTGCGGGGCTCGTTTGCATTGTGTAGAAAAGTGTCTTGATTTGCCGCAATTGTAGCACACTTCCTCGTCTGCTTCCTTTGATTTGGATGAGTTGTTTCTCTTGAAGTCTTTCTTCTTGAACAGCTTTCTAAAATTTTTTTTCCATCAAGGCAAGTTCTTCAGATATAGACTCTCCTGTTGTTGATGAGGTTGAGGAAGTATCATCTTTTGCCATTGACCTTAGTATCTTCTCCTGAGCTTTAAAGGATAGGGTCTTTTTCCTTGCTTCGTCGATTTGCTTCTTCTGCTCTACCTCAAGGTTGTAGGTGTGCAGCATACCGTAGAGCTAAGCAAGTGATATTTTTGCTAGATCTCTTGATTCTCTGATTGCAGTAGTCTTTGTGCCCCATGCTTCTTTAAGAGATCTTGTGAACTTCAGATTGACTTCCTTATTGTCAAATATCTTTCCTAGTGTCTTTAGATTATTGATTTAGACATTGAATCTCTCATAAAAAGTAGTGAGATTTTCGTCAAGCCTCATGGATACCCAATCATACTGCTGTATCAGAACGTCCTTTTTGTTTTATCTTATCTCATTTGTTCTTTCATTTTTGAGTAGTAGAGCATCCCGTGCTTCTTTTGTTATGGTGGTGTGGACTACTATCTCGAACGTGTCATCATCCAGAGCCTTGAAGATTTGATTTCTTGCCCTCTTGTCTATCAGCACCAAGTCCCAGTCTTCCTTTGTTCATAAAGACTTTGGCTTGTCAAGTTCTTTTGTGCCATCTAGTGGATCTGGCATCTTTAGTATATGAGGGCCATCTGTGACTATATCTTGCATTCTTTTGTCAATTGAGTACAGATGAGGTAGCATCCTTAACTTCCAGTGGTTGAACTTATCGAATGAGCAAATTGGTGGTTCATCACTATTAGGGCACTTAGGTAGCTTTGGAGGAGCCATTCTTTCTTTATAAAATAAACTGTTAGTAACTTCTTTGCAGATAACAAGCAGAAAAAAAAGGGACCTTATGAGTCAGTAGTAGAGACAATAGTATAGCAAGATTGCCTCTTGAGTATCCTGAATTAATTTCTAGCAGTTCTAAATATAAAATGAAAAGTAGTAATGTAATACCCCAAGAAAATGTTTAAATGGTTTGATAGTATTACTTATACCAACAAGGTGCACCTTCTTTTTCGATAGCCTATCACTTTAGAACTCCGCAGTTAAGCGTGCTTAACGTGGAGTAATGCTGGGATGGGTGACCTCCTGGGAATTTCTCAGGGCATGCACGAGTGAGACCAAAGCGCACTGAAAGGACTAGTGTTGGTCTGTAGGGCCAGTTGTCACCTCTGACGAGCAGTTCTTGATGACGATCCAGTAGCAAGGATTTGGGCGGGGCGTTACAGTATGGTATCAGAGCAACCCTGCGACTGTTTGCTGGACTTGTGGACCAGAGGTCCAGGTCAGCCGCCTAGCAGGGGAAGGTGTTCTGGAGCTGTGTGTCGTGCTTGAAGTCGCAACAAGGACATTGCGTTCTTTAAGTGGGGGTGTATATAATACCCCAAGGAAATGCTTAAATGGTTTGATAGTACTACCTATGCCAACAAGATACACCTTTCTTTTCGCTAGCCCATCACTTTAGAACTGCGCACTTAAGCGTGTTTAATCAACAAAGGCTTAGTCTAGTCTTCCCTTGGTAACCGATGTGGTCTGACCAAGTGATGAGTTTACTATCTTCTTATGTGTGGCTTGTAAGATAATCCTTTACAAGTACAATACTTGTCAAGGCTAGATTTAGATCGTTGGATAGATCTTTTCAAAAGTTGTACTACAGATGTTGTTCTTGGTGCAAACTAGTGAACTCATTTCCTCATATCTTTCTTCACAGCTTTCGAGAATGATTACATAATACTTGAGAGATTTTTCTTACTTGTAAAATGAAATCCACAATCATCGTCAACCTTCTCTAAGATTGATCAATCCCCTTTTATAGACTCAGGGAATTAGAAACTGTGACTGTAGTGTTCTGATATTGGCAACTGTCTGTTTGTCCCCTGTACGAATTCTCAGTGATGCTGACAGGTCTTGTCACAGCAACTATCAACCTCGTATAGATTTTTGAACCTCAAATCATCGATGTGACCATTACTCAGTTCCCACTCCATTCACCAATCAATCTGCTATACTTTCAGTCTGTTGCGTTTTCGCCTTTGATGCAAGTCAGTCCTGCTACATCGAGTTTACTGCATTGTGATGTGATTTGATCCTGAGACTTCAATCTTAGATCCTAAACCATTTGTGGTCTTTTACTGCCCATGTTTGTCTCACTTGTTTATTCAGAACCTTCTGTAATAGTCTGCATCCAAGTGATTAACATTAACACTCCAATTGTGGTCTGCTGTTCTCCTGCATGCTTCCTTAGACTGCAACTCATTATTATAGTTCTCAATATAAACAACTAACTACAAACATGTCATACTCTAAAGTTGTGTACATCAATTTTTACACACTGAAGGGATTGCATACTCCTAATACTATAAGTTCTATTTTCATATTATAAATTAAAAAATCCATACTATAAATCAATAAAAAAATATAATCAGATTTTATAATTAAAATTTAACAAAATAATAACATCAATTTATGACATAGATTTTTCTACTTATAATCTCCATGCAGTCACTTAGTTATAGTGCTGCAGCCCCGTATTTTCGTTCATAGAATTGCACATGATTTTCTGTACCTTTAGTTTACTTAAACCCCTCGGTGCAAGCTCCCCCGACCAGGAACACCACCAAGACGACCTCCACAGGTCGCACGCCACGCTAGCTCCCTGGCAACCAAGGCGTCATCGTCCGGCCACCAGGGCATCGTTGTCAAGTCACCAGTGCCTCCTCTCGCCTCGTTGGAGCCTCCCTGCTCCTTGTCGCGTGTCCCCTTGCTCCAATCGATCTTAGGCGACGGTCTCAGATCCGGCCTCCGATCTATCATAATCGACCACCGTCGAGCTCCGGCCACCACTGGTGTCCCTTCACCAAGTCGTACGTCGTCATCAATAGGTTCTCAGTGTTAGCAAATCCAACGAGAGGATCACCGTGAAAAGATGTGTAATATATGCGAATCTTGATTCTCACGATGTACAACGAAAATAAGAATATATAATTGAATTAATTAGATTTATAAAATTATATTATGAATAAATTATATTAATAGGTTTTATTTTTTTACTGTTTTCGACATCGATATAAAAGGAATGATAAATTTCTGATAAATTTATATTAACCATTTTCATATTAGAATAAAATGAAAACATATCGTTCATTTTATTAAACCAACTAAATAATCTAACTTAATTCAGCATCCTCGACAGTTGCCTCGTGTGTCGTGCTCGTGTTGTGTTTTTAAGGGTTTCGTGCAACAAAATCGATTCTCGCCACGCAGGTAACCTCAACCTCACCACATCAAACCCTTGAAGGGTTTCGTGCGAAGAAAAACCCTTCAAGGATGGCACGCCGAGTTGGGAGCGATCAACCCATGATGGACAAGGCAAGTGTTGATGGGAAATTGGTTAAGCAGCTTCAGGTAATGTATATATGGTGTGGGTGTTTGAGCTTGGCTTTGCTGTTTATGTGATGATGCTGAGTTTTGTTTTTAGGGTTTTGTTGATTTTGTTTGATTGGTAGCAGTTTTGATGTTTTCTTTGCGAGACCCACGTTGGAATTCGGAAATCTAGCGTTTCATGTGTCACTCGCTTATTGTCATTAGTTTTAGGGGCTTATGTTTAATATAGTTTGGTTGGCAAGAATTTTTCGTTGGGTTGGTGAAGATAGTATTTTTGGGATGTGGAAGCAGTAGGTCTTGTTGTATGGTGTGAATAATTTGCAAGAAGGGAAATATATCTTGTTGCTTGGTGAAAGTTGTGCCCCAATTGCTTGTTTAATTGATTTCATGTACGTTGTGTATGCGGTTTGCGAATACAGATAGTGGTATATCTGTGTATTAGCATCGATTTGTCTCGCTGTGAGTGATTGTGTTTTTTTTGTTTTTGTTTTTGTTTTTTTTTTTTTGCTAGTAGAAATTGATTGCTGAAGGACCACTAAGACATAGTCATTGATACACTATGGAACTACATGGTTGCTTTCGGGCTGATATTAGTAGAGTGTTGGTGTTGGTGCGGGGTGAACTACAATGATGTAGTACTTGCAGCCATTAGTTATGGTTTACTGTTGGTCGAACATGAATTGTCTGCTGAAGCTGTATCATTTTCATTTCAATTGGGGGTAATTGACAATATCTTGTTTGATAATGGTGGATCTTGGAAATGGATTTGACATCTTATGTGATGATTCGAATTCCTATGTACTTTTTTCCCCCTCCGTCTCGATCGTGAACAACTACACTTGTTCATATCTATACCGGTCTTTCTGGTTTATGTGCCTAGAAATGTAAAAGTTTTATGTCTTTTTTTTTTTTTTTTCCTTTTATGGTTTCTATTGCTTAATAGAAACAGGGAATTCACTTGTTGATCAGGAGCAAGAAGTCAACTGATCGGGCTTATGGTTCTTTCCCTCCTTACAGGTAGAGCCTGGTGCAGCGGTTGAAGTGAAGTTTGATGACGAAAATTTGCAAGATATTTGGTTCCCTGCAACTGTTGTGGAAGATGTTGGTGATGGTTCATTCTTGGTGGAGTATCTCAGCTCAATAGAGTGTGGATTGGTGAAAGTAGTTGTGGATTATTTCCATATTCGAAAGCCACCACCTAGTATGAGACGTGGAAGTTTCGAGCTTTTGGAAAAAGTGGATTGGTTCAATGGTTTTGGGTGGTATAGTGGGGTGGTGACAAAAGTTCTGGGTGATGGGAGTTATATAGTATTCTTTAAGAGCACAAGGAAGGAGAAAAAATTGAGTCTTGAAGACATGAGACCTCATATAGATTGGGTCGACAGCAATTGGGTCAATCTTCCTGAATTTGACCATGAGGTACATTCTTTTTCCATCCACCCATCCGATCCCCCACCCGATAAGACATAAACAAACAAATAAATAATCAAATTGCTAAATTTTGAGAGTGGTTGGTGTTTGGAGCCCCTGATGGGTTTTCATTGACATTGAACCATTAAGCCAGACTAGATACCATTCTGGTTGAGGGACATGTTATGTCTCATCTGGATGCCTTGTTAAGAAAACTGCTAATTGAGTGTAGATACGGCTTCAAAGGTCATGGTTTCTCTAACAATTATTCCAACCAGTCTCATAGTGCCATTTTGTCAAAGGTCATATGATCAAGAAATCAAGGATGGATCATAAATTTCATAACTATTCATATAAAGTGATTTCGAGCAGTACAATATGATGACAATTTACTATCTTCTTCTAAGCTCATACTATATACTATTGTACATGCATTCAATGGTAATTACAAGCATAGCTGCATAATAAACAAATTCAAAAAAATCTCAACATGAATGGATTACCATTACAGTTACTTTTAATTTTATTTATTTATTTGTAAGGGCAATTCAAAAATTGAGAAATCAGATTGCTATAACAGCACTACAACTATGAGAAATCATCAGATTGCAATAACACCATAGTAATAAAGTACGGATATGGGATTAATTCGGGAATAATATAAAACGAAAAAAATCGAAAAGAACGAGAAAGAATCGTGAAAAAAACAGAAGGATAAATACGCCATTAGAACAGTACGACGATTTATACGGGGAAAAAAATTAGAATATGGGATTTCTGGGGGTTTTAAACGAAAAAAAAAAAACCAAACAATTGATATAAGTAAAGATAAGTTAATCAAATACAACCAAAAGAGATAAGAAATTGGTTAGTTCTCAAGTGCTAACTAGATAACATATCATTTACCTTTTTGCGTTTTTTTTACTTAAAGATTCTCTTGTTTTGTTTAAAATCTATTTTATTCTCAAATTAAACAAATTTGATGAATTAAACACGACGTATGTTTTTTTCCCAAATTATTTGCGTTTCTTACGAATAATTCGGATCCGGTGCGCATAATCAATAATCCGTGGATGGTTTTTTCGTATTTTTTCTGAATTATTCGCGGATTTTGTGAAAGAGAATAGCACCACTACAACCATGAGAAATCATACTGCAATAACACCTCCCCAATCATGAACTAAAATTGATGTCAAATAGAATCTTATTATATCTGATCTATTTTTGACACCAAAGATAGGTGCATCTATCATTGTCCCTTCATTAAAAAAAAAAAAATATTGGCTGTTGATTTCCTCATGCTCATAGAAACTCCCAATTGTTCGGAAAATTATCTACTTTGGTGAAGAATTAGATAAAAATATAATGGAAGAATTAATTTAAGATGTGAATAAAAATTATGTGAAAAAATAGTGTGACATAGGGTTGAAAAATTTATATGACATGTTGAAGAACTTAATGGAGCATTTCATAGATAACTACATAGATAGTTAAATTGTATTGGATAAATTGAGATAGTTATGATCGTGAAAAAATTTGTTACAATTGAAAAGGTTGGGTGTAAATTATAATCGAATTTTGAAATGACAGTTCTATAATTGGTGCTAGTCTCTTTATGGTGCAAAATTATAAAAATAGGTGCACTCATGTTAGCATCAAGATTTATGTTTGCTATTTCTATAATTTGGCATCAAAAGTGCTTTTAGCTCCAACTACAGAATTGTCCCTCTAATATTTTGTTATATTTTAGACTTTAACAGCTTCACTTGTAACGAATTTCCTCACATTTTTAGCATTCTCGATTTCTCAACTACAATGTAACGATCTACATAATAAATCTCTTTCATTAAATTTTCAAGTTGCAAATTTTCAACGTTGTATTCCGCTATTTTTCACTTATTTTTTCGTCTACATTTTTAATTAATTTTTCAACTATATTTTTATTTAATTCTTCAACTAAGTATGCATTCTTTTTTACTAATTATATATTTTTAACCTTTGAAAAATAAAAAAACATAGTCAATCTATTCTCTATTATATTTATAAGTACATGAAACGGCAAATAGCATGCCTTGTCCTGATTAGTTATTTATGTATTTTAAAAAATTTTGAATGATAATAAAGTAATTTCATTTAATCTAATATATCTCTAATTATAAAACTTTATTTGACGTTAATATATCATATAGATTGTGTCAAATGTTTAGTAAAGGAAAGGAAACAAAAGGAAAGGAACATACTCATATAATTCCGTCAAGTGCAGGATGTGGGGAGGGCATCTCTGTAAGACAGGATGATGTACGCAGATCTTATCCCTATTTTACATTGAGAGGCTGTGTCAAACGATCAGTAAATATCAAAATCTTTTATATGATATAGATACAATAATATTAAAGTTACTTAAATATTTTTTTATTAGGCTTTTTTATCATACAGTGCACGGGTTAGTTAGTATTCTATTATTGATGATATGACAAAGATAGATACATCTATTTCGATGCCAAATGTATAACCAAATATAACTCTGTCATGTTTGGTACCAATTTTTGCTCATGTTTGGAGACTTGGAGTCTTGTTTACAAAGGAGTCCTAAACAGTCCCAAAGATCAGGGGCTAGCTATTTATTATAGGAAGGGGAGAGTATATTTTATTTTTGAACTCACATTTAAATTAGAGGAAATCTATGCCCAAAACCAGGTTGTAAATAAGCTCGGAATTCGATTTGGAATTGGCTCGATAAAAATTTGTTCAAGCTTTTTCAATTATTAAGCGAGCCTAACATGACCACAATGCAAACTCTTCATTTTGAAGGAACAAGCTTGAGCATTTGGCTCGATTGGTTCGGTAAGCTTAAGTAAGGCTCAATAAAGGTTCGGTTTTGTAAGCTCGGGTAATAATAAAAGTCAAACGTCTAATATGTATAAAGAAGAACCGGATTCTATCAATTCTAGTCAGAATTGGATCTATTTAGCAGCATTCTGCTTATCTCATATCATTATGAGTCATGTTTAAACCACAATTGATGAATAGACCCTCAAACAAACCCAACAACAGACTATGAATGTATACTTTTGTTAATTTAAAGGAGGCAAAATTTTCTATGTGGTAGAGCGTGCAGATGACTGCTTATTTATAGATCATGAACACATGTAGTGTCCGAGTTAAAGATTTTAACAAAACAAAACAAACAAAAAAACCATTTTTTTGACACCCGCGTTATAGAGCTCAAGGCTCGGGTCGACTTGGCCCGGGTTCGACGGAAGATGGAAGCTCGGTTTGGGCTTATTTAATAATTAAATAAGCTGAACATGGGCAAAAATTGAGCTTTTAACGAAGGACCTGTGAGTAACCATAAGCTGTGTCATGCGGCTCGATTAACATTGTTACTAAAGATCTAATATCACTGAACCTTCTCTAGTCAGTCTGATTTGAATAGGTTAGTAGCAACCATCAAGAAGCATCGTAATTCTACAGGTACAATAAATTATTGCTTTACTCATCTCTGACCTATCACACTTTGCCGATGCTCATATTAGCATTTTCTTCCATGCTTTCTCATACTTCTTCTGTTTGCGAACTTCATGCTCCTTATTGCTTCCAAATCATCTGCCGAATCTCTTGAGCGTATCCCGCTCTGAAGCATACTAATTCTTCCGCTTCTCTTGTGCCACAAGTAGTGTATGATCGCTGCAGTCATACATTTTCTCTTCCTTACAGTTTGTTTCTTCACTCATGATACTTTGATAGCCCACTTTGGCAGTTATTCTATCATACACACTTCAATTCGTCTAGTACTGGCTGCATCTGAAGATGGTACATCAGACGAATAGATGGTCAGTGTCTACCCTTGAATTCAGACATAGGCATCTGATATGCTTTTCGTATAAACATATCTGTAACTTAGATAATTAATACCACATCTACAGTTCTCATGTTTAACCCCCCTTTTTTAGCCATCAAAGAAAGAAAAAGAAAAAACCTATCCTGTATTGAACATGCTGTCTTTGTCAACAATTGGCCATGTGATGAAGAATACATGAACAAAAGTGTCTACTCAATGAGCAAAGCTCGAAATCTAGAACTCTTATCTACAGTTAGTTACCATTGTGCAATCCCTAGTATTGCGCGTTGGTATAAAAATACTCAAGATTGAGCTTTGGTGTGAAACCCAATGACTTGTTTACCAACTTGATGTATCAATGCTTTTAGATATCGAATACGAGCCTACACAAAGTGATACGATTCCCCAATTTATTACTATTAAGAGAAAACTTTCTTCTGAGTGACATTATTAGGTCAAACCACGAATGGAATTAAAATCCCTATATCTGTGTAAATCTCACACAATATATAGATAGTTAGGATTTGGAGGGATGTGAGGACCGAGGAGATCTCTAGCTTCACGGGCTTCTATTTGAGGGTTGGGAGGGAGAAAGTCGTCAAGAAGAAAGTGAAGGTACAGATTCATGAGGGGAGGGGAGGGGAAGGATAGTGTTTATGTTCATCGACAGATGAGATGGTATTCCCATGACAAGGTATTCACATAAGGAGCAGAAATTCAACGGTTGTAGTAAATTGAAGGAAACTGGTATTGCTCTACTCCTAATGAACAGAAGTGGTATCACTCAGGATTCATCTGTCCTCATATGCATAAGCTTCTTTCTACTGTAAAAGAAAGATTTTTTGGTACTTTTGCTACAGACTCGACCATTCCTTGAGGCCATAAGCTTCATTCTGGTTGCATATAGGACCTTAACTTAGAAAAACTGACAAACCAGAAACTTTACATGGTGTCGACTGTCGAGTGTGTCACTTTTCCAGTACCGGATACCCTTGATCAGGATCCAATGATGTGGACAGAGCAAAGCATGGGATAACAGAGTAGGTGATGATGACAAGGTGTCATTTTATGTTTACGGGTGTTTGTTTCTCAGGAAGAGGCTGGAGGGCGTGGAAGCATCTTTATGAGGATAATCTTATATGCGTTTATTTAGATTTTCACAAACCTGATCAAATTTATGATTTGAAACATATAGCGAGTTTTTTTCTTTCTTTTTTTCCTGCATGTATCAGACGAAGGCATAACATATGTAATGGAAATTGAGCTCCTTCCCAAAATAATATAGTTGGAAGTAATTAGCTCCTATGTTTCCTGGTTTAGATGCATGTTTGACTGAACGTGTGCGTGCCTTATACAGGATAAGCATCCAACACCCAACATTTCATTGCTGAAAACGGAGCAAAAAGAGCATGATGCAGGTAATATTAAGAAATCGCCCAATGATAGTCGCAGCATGAGCAACAAGAGAGTTAAAACAAGGAAGACTGCCGTCTACATGCGTGGTAACCCAATTATGAAATCCAAGGGAGAATCTCAAAATGATGCACCTTTGTTCCCTGAGATCAGCCTGGTGAAGGCAGTGGAGCCAGGAGGATCAAAGACTGAGACGGTGAAGGATTCTTTGTCCCAGGCTGGAGGTGGTAATCAATCGTCTGCTGAGTTAAATGGAAATGGGCAAATGGTATGCGAAATCTTGGTTGCTATTTTTTTCTATGATATTTGAACACTTTAACCAACAAGCTGGTGTAACATAAAATATGTTGAAACCAAACAGAACTACTATTGCTGCTGATAAAGACTTGAATGGAGCACAACATCGGTAGGAAATGCCAAGGGGCTACATTACTGTGGTTATGAAATTTTAAAAGAATGCTTCGAACATGGAGAATGGCTTTTATATATAAGTTGAAAGACTGAAGAATATGACGATGTTGATTGCATTCTATATGACAATTCATTGCACGATTTATAGTGTGCTTCTGGGCTGCATTGTGTGAGGTTGTTGTTAAGTAATATGCATTTATGTTTCACAGAACAGTTTTGTTGCTTCATATGGCATGCTTTCTATGATCACGAATTGCATGCTTCATAGTGTGTCTTTATTCCCCAAATGCTTCATAGTCCAGTGAAGAAAATAGATATGCAACACTTGTGCGTGAGAAAGATCAAAGATGATTGGAGTGTGTATTTCTTGACGTTCATTCTTAGAGGGTCTTGCTTGGATTATATCTTGTTCATCTAATTTGATTTCCCTGTTGTGAGGGTTAAATAACCCTATACCATTCACTCGAGCATCCGTTTTGTATAAATATGAACTGCATGTCAATACACGCAAATCTTGTTCCCAGGTTAGGCTCTCAGTTGGTAGAATACTGTATTTTGAAAGTGAATCCAGGATCAGGTCGTTGATTTCTGCAACGTTCATCACTCTGTTTTGCGAAATGCTTGCTTTCATCACCAGTTTATAGGCCAGTGAAAAAAAAGACCTTGATCTGATTTTCTGATTGTGCAGGAAACTGAAATAAAGCATTCTGAGTTAACAGAGAATCAGAGTACTAAACGAAGGAGGGGAAGACCTACCAAAAAACTGGCGGGAACTCCACATGCTTCGGGAGCTGGTAAGCAAATGCTAAGTATTATTACGGGTGTAGATTGTTGATTCTGAGTGGTCTATCATATATTCTTGCTAAAATACACAACACACTAACACTCTATGTATCAAATATGAAATACCTAGACCACTATTTCCAGTCTACTATTTGTCGGAAATGCTAGGTCAAACAAGGACTATTTTTTGACCTCGATAGTTCCTCTGCATTCAAGTCCTTAGCAAAACAATTACATTGCCTCATATCGGTGGCTATCAATATGTAAATATTAATTCCTCAGTCTACAAAGATTGCAACGATTTGACATTTGACACTATTCGGCACATTTTTTGATGAACTTTGTTTTCACATTTAAACAATGCAAAAATAAATTTTGCCTAGTTCAGTTTAAGTACATAACACAAAGTATCATCAATGTCTCACTATAAATTTTGAGAACAATATCATTTGATCGTGTTGTGACTGCTACCTAGTGCACGCACATCAGCATGTGTGTAAAGTCAAAATGATGCAAAATTTATAGCATTGAGGTAGTACTTGTATTCACTCCAACTGGAGGGTATAGAACCAATGACAAACTATTTTCTCATTTCCTTAAATCTGATGGAACTCTGAACCTTTATTCCCTTCTCAGCTCTCATTCTAACTGTAGAAGACTAGGAACTCTTAGCTTATCACATAATGTTTGGTTTGTGCTGATGAAGCTGTTGGCGAAGTGGAAGCTAATGATGTAGCTGAAACACCCATCGTCTTGGGATTGTTGAGCGGTACCGTAAGAAAGCTTGCGAAAGTTGGAAGCATGAGCAGGCTTAACAAGGTCAAGGCTGTGAAGGCCGTGAAAGATGACAAGAATCTTCTTGAAACAGTATCCAATCATGAGGTAACAGTTACAGAGTTTATGGTTTTCTGAAGTATTCTATTGACAGAAACACTTTCCCCTTTTTTCAAATTTCTGTTTTTTTTTTCCCTGCTTATCGATGACATGCTCGTTTACAATTAATATTAATTTGCAGGAGAACAAAGAGACGAGCATGAAGGATGGAAAAAATCCTGATGAATGTGTATCCAATCATGAGGTAACGGTCACAAACTTCGTACTTTTCTTATGTATGCTATTAGAAATATTTTCATTTCTTTGCTTTTCTTCCTTTTTTTTTTTTTTTTTTTTTTTTTTGGGTTAATAATCCATGACATACTCCTTTCCTCTGCATCTTATTGTTGATAGGAGAACAAAGAACAAACAGAGAGTAACTTAATTATCCCAAAAAGAAAGAGAGGTAGACCAGCGAAAGTGAAGGTTGATGGCTTAAGCTCAACACAAGCAGGTATATTCTAGTTTTGAGCAAAGAGCAAAGTTATCGAAAGGCATAAAGCTTTCAAAGACTCTCTCAGACTGTCTAGCATCGAAACGAGCCCTTTAGTGCGAATGGCTTTCAACACATGGCACTCAAATCAGCTCATTTTAGCACCTAATGGTTTAGTTACTCTTTTTCATAGTCTACTGCTGGATTCTTCTTCACCTCAGATCAGGTGTAGTGCCTAAATGAACCAGATCACTTAGGTCTAATATGAAGTTTTGAAATCTCTGAGGTTGAGCTGTATTCTTGGCTAACTCATTCTTATTTGTTGTTGGTCCAATGAGTATAGCAAATGGCCAGAGTTCTGCTGGAGCACAACTATCTAGTTCCCATGAAGTTGGGCTTGCTGTGGACAACTCAGTACCTACTCAAAATAAGCATCCTAAGCTGGCGAGGCTAATAGGAGACCATACAACTACTTTGATCAATGCACACAGGAAGAATGAGAGAAGTCCCAGAAGTACATCAGGTAAGCGCCAGCGGGGGAGAAGGAAAAGGAAAATTCTGAATGGTGCATTTATGACTGCAGTGGATCAACCTCAAGCACAAGTTCTTTCAATTTTTCAGTCAAAATCTGAGTCTCTCGCTCAAGGTATTCTCTTGGGAAGATGCCACGAAATTTAAATTCAATTTGGTCATGTCGTTCATGTGTGCAATGGTATAAATAAATTGGGCTTGTTGTATCTTCTTGCAAAATTGAATTTGTTTCAAACTGATATGTCATTCAAGCCCTTGGGTGAAGTAATTTTAATATATGCAGATATTCAAGATGTCTTGCCACTGCAATTAACTCACGGTATTACGAATGGAAGCACGGATGATCGTGAACCATCTGCCATTAGCAATATATCTGATGATGATAAGCCTCTTTCAACTTGGTTTGAAGGAGCACAATCTTTACAGGAATCAGATGCTGCAAGTAAGCGTTTAGAGATGTTTATGCTCCTGACATGTTGGTTATCCGGTTTTCTTACATTATTTCTGGTTTGTACAAACATCAAACATGTTGACCAAAAGTATGCTTCCCAGGAAAAAGCAATTATAATATATTTTCTTTGAAGTAATATTTTTTTTCCTTTTGGTCGTGACACTGTTGAATCGACCACATGTCTTATGGGGCTTCATGTTCCTCTTGTTTATGCTCTGCAATATTTATAATTATTTGTTCTTGATATGGTCTTTTCTTCCATTTCCATAGGTATTTCTCACAGCCGATGCCAAAGGGATAAGCAGAATCAAAATCAAACACAAGTTCATGTTGTTGATGGGTGTACTGAGGCAGCTCCAGAAAGGGATATCGTTGTGACTGGTAGCGTACTTGGAGACGGGTTCGAACCAGGGACCATGAATAATGCAATTGTTCCAGTGATCGAGAGCATAGCCATGGACCATCAGAATATGCCTTTCGACAAGAGCACTCTTGTATGGAAAACAATACAATCCATGGAAGTGTTTCGAGTTTTGCCTCAAAGGCCGCACTTCCTTCCACTGTATAATTGTAAAGAGGAGACACGTGAAGGGCTAGCTATAGGTAACATGGTGACCTTCGCCGGCTTGGTGGAAAAAGTCAGCAAGTTTCAGCTCAATGATCCAAGAACCATTTTGGATAGCAGCATGGAAACTTTGGCTGATTTGGAGAAACATGGATTCAATGTCGAGGTAGTACGGGCCCGATTGAAGCAGCTGATATCTATCAAACGCATGCAGGAAGAGCATCTAAATAGCAGGTTGGAGATAGAAAATCAGATTGTTGACCGGACCCTCGAGAGAACAAAGATTCAGGAGGAGATCTCCGAAATAGATAAGAAGATAGCAGTGCTGCAAGAGAAACGTTCGACGGCTGTGGCATTGGAAGAAAGGAAGACTTCAGAGTTGCATGCATTGGAGTCGAGTGTGGTTGATATCAATGCATCCATCGAATGCTCACGAGCCAAGTTTGAGAGAGTAGCTTCATCTCCTTGGTAGCCAGGGTTTTGTTTATTGTTGTTTTTTGTGAACTATAAAGCTCTATCCATGTAAATCTCTTTGAGGTCGTTCATGGTATTGTATGTTGCAAATTTGGCCTAGGCAGGAGTTTAAGGTTGTGTGAATCTTGACTCAGGTAGATTCTAGAGGAATGTAAGAGAACTGAATTGTTTTGCTGTAACCTATCTCTCAAACTCTGATGTATTTTAGGCTTTATAAGCACCATATTTTGTGTGTGCTCATACTAAATACGTTTAGGGGATCGGATCCTTTTTTTGTTATTTTTTTTTCTCTTTGGATAATTCATGCATTTAGATCTTCATTTAAGTTTTATGTGAATTTGAGTTCGGTTTCATAAAAGGTAGTCATTTGGTTGCCAGCTTTTGTTGTCGAACTAAACCCTAATGCTTATGAGATGCAAGTGTTACGGTCACTCATTGTTAGCTTATATATTTTGTAACTAAGGGAATACGTTTTGGAAAAAAGAATCAGAGTTGAGAATGATGGGGATTAAACATGAGTTAAGTTGACAGTGGAGGAGCCCTTGACATATATTACTTCCCCCGTTCCAATTTAAATGCAATCATTTGATCCGATATAGGATTTTATATATGCGTTGAATTTTGGTGAAAAAAAAATTATTTTTAGTTGTAATGGGATTTTTTGTAACAATTATAACTGGAGAATGTGTGCGTACTGTAACAGATGATGATTATTTTGGTACTCCTTTCGTTCCACGAAAACTGCAATACATATATATTTTGTACTATTCTATACGCATGAGTACAAATTTCGCTTTCATATCAAATCACATCTAATCGTCCCGCAACATGCATTAAATTGAAGTACGTAACTTACACAAGCATTGATTTTTCATGATAAATTTACAAAAAAAAAGTACGTTTAATCGTCGTTACATACGTGTCAAATTTTGTATCGATACGCGTGATAAGTTAATCCATTGCACTGTTTTTGGGATGGAGGTAGTATTTTTTTTGTGAAAAGTTTACTAAAATTGGAAAGGCTACAAGTAAATTGAGATTTTCCAATAAAGAAATATATTGTATGTATATTGGGAAAGAGAAAGTATTAGATATAATTATGTAATTCATTTTATTGTGATAACCACATCTATCCAAATGTTGCCGTTGTTACTATTAGCTACTCTTTCACCAAGATCTCATCGAAATTTAGAATTAGATATCAATTATTCGCAACAATTTACTATAGCATGTTTACCTTCCACGTGATTATTTCTATCTAATACATTTTGATGTTGATAGTTCTATCCGAGATCCAACGAAGAAGATTAAATATTGTGCAAGAGGGATGAAAATCTATCAAATAGTATCCGGTTGTGTCATGCAATACTATTATTAAGTAAATATTTGAATAGAGATTTCGAAGAACTAGTTAATCTGTTAACAGTATGATCCTGGACATGAATACGTGCCATTGGAGATATGGAGTCATGTCCTCACCAACTTCCGGGTGAAGTCATTTATAGTGTTGGAATAACATGTCTAACAACGATTATAGATATTGGAATTTGAATATTCACATTAATTAGATAATTGTGAATTTCAAATGAAAGCGTTGATGTCGTCGGTATTGTCTCACGATCGGATCTCCTTTGATGGCATGCGCCAAAGTAGAAACCAACTATAATTCTCAAAGTATTATATAATAGCCTAGAGGAGAAGGAGGGATAGGCTATTCAAAAATTTTCTAACAGTGTGTAGGCTTGTGTTGACTAGTATGCAACTGTTCTACTATACATTTCTGGAACTAATCTGTAGTTGAGATTTAAGTCCTTACAACTAATCACTTTGTGTCCAAATGATTTTTTATCAGTTCTAAGTTAAAAATATAAAGCAGTAGAGGACATAATAATTTATACTGGTTCACATAATCATTATCAAATGACCAACGAAGGCATAGTCTAATCTTTCCTTGGTGACTAGTTTATTCAAGCCAGGAGGAAAGTTCATTATCTGTTTGTTTTGACCTATGGAGAAACCCCTTATAAATTTTACAACTTGATAAGGTTAAGAAGTTAGATCCTTGCACAGATCACTCCTGACCTATGTTGCAGATTCTGTTCTTGATGCTGACTAGTGAACCCTTGAACCCTTCTTTCTTAGATCTTAAATCCAACACACGAGAATGATTGCACAAAGGTTGTTGGAAGATTTTTGCTTGCTAGAAGTGATGTATATGAAATCACACATCGATCATTTCGTTATTCTAAACGTTTGTTTTATTCCCTTTGTATTGTCTAAATTGCATTTTTAGTGTCGTTTTGCCTTAGAATGTTGGTACTGCTGTGTGTTGATGTTTTATGGCAGATTGGCATGGAATTTGA
>JAOVYX010019799.1:0-17956 GCA_035668315.1 Drosera spatulata
AAATGCAGCTTTTCGAGGTCCTGAATTTCCATTCTTGCAATTCTTCCTCTTTTCTCTTCAATTTCCATGCCAATCTGTCATAAAATCATAACATACAGCACCAACATTTCAAGGCAAAAATGAAACTAAAAATGCAATGTAGACAATACAAAGGGAATAAAAACAAACGTTTAGAATAACGAAATGATGTGTGATTTCATACACATCAGTCTGCCGAATATTACAGGTTTAGGTTCAACGAGTCCCGTAGGGTCTTTCTTGGGAGAGCCAGGGACGGACTCGTTGATGGCTATAGTGGTGAAAGTTGGCGAGGAGGTGGTTAACAAGACAGTGAGTGTATTCATGATCTGTGGGGGGAGTAGTAGGTGGACACATCAATCCATCCTGATAGATGTTGGTTCACTGTCAGGTTGCGCGAGGCTGCTGGGGTATAGAAGGTTATATCTACTGGACAATGGCAGAGCAAGGGTTTATGAGATTGGGATCGAAGGGAGTCCTTTGACGCTCAGGTCTTGAGAATTTTCTGGCAGGATCCAAACTATTTCTCCTAAGCCGACACTGACCATGGGCTACGAAGAAGAAGAAGAGAAGCTGTATCTTATATGCATGTCTCCCTCAATTGATGTGCTAAACAGAAAATTCAGGTTTTTTCTTGTGGAGGGGGAAACGGGGGAGCCAGATCAACATGGACGGAAAATTATGTTTCTCAGTAAACTCGGGGGGCAAGTTATTCCCGGGACAGAACACAACGCCCCTTATCTCATCGTTTGGTCCTCTGTGGTCTGCGGCAAGGGATGATAAATCAGCACTGACCAAAGAAGTCACTCCTATGACTGTAACGGAGTGCAAACCGATGTGCCAATTCAAGTATCCACATCGGGGGGAGCTTCTGTGTGTGTGAATTTGCCTGGTTTAAGGTGCCTTGAGCATGTGTGTGTGATATGTACATGATTCACCGGTTGTTTTGTATGGTGTGATCTCTGAACAACTTTAGTTTTTGTGACTTTGGTATCAGTTGTTGGACGTTAAAGATTTTATTGTGATATTAGTAGCAGATTTGTAATGATAAGTAGAACTGTTTGCCAAGATGATTCAGTTGAAATGTAGTTCTTGAAAGTTGAAATGTAATCTATTGAAGATTCAGTTGTTTAAGGTGCCATTTGGCACAACGCTCCAAAGGGGAGCGATATTGTCTTCTTATTCATGCTTGGATCAAATAAGGTGCTGCGCCCCTATGATGGCTATATGATCATAAGCTTGTTTTTGGTCGTGATATTACATCATAGAAAACCACTGTCTTGAGAGTCGCATTTGATACAGTGTTCAACAAGGGAACCTCCTGTTTTTTCCATGTATGGTTGACACGGTTGTGCTATCCCTTGCTCTTGAGAAGCTTTCTGTCTTCGATGTCGATTATCATGACATGTTTCTCCATTGGTGATAAGTTGTGTTTCTTATGGAGCCCATGGTGCCGACCATCACCTCAAAACTCTCTGTCTGGTGGCTAACTTATTTGTCGCAATGTTAGACAAACCGAAGTATCCCGGTTACCGCAAAGAGTTCCTTGTACGACGACATATCGAAGTATTCCACATATGATCATCTTTCTACAGATATCGACTAACCTTCCTTCAGATTGAAAAATCAGAAAGATCAACCATTTAGTATGCTATCGGAAATACATTCTTAACTTAGTACTATGTTATGTACATGTTAGAAGCAGAGTGAGCATAAAATAGTATATACAACAGGAGATTGAGTCTTTCAGGAAACAGCAGGAGGAGCATCGAAAGCAAAAGACCTGAAAGCATCCTCGTCGTCAAGCAGCGTATCACCAAGTAGTGCATCCACATCGATCATGTCTTTTTCTTCTACGATGGGAGCTCCTTCAATACTTACACCGCTACGAGGCACTTGCTCCTGGAAATCAAAAGTTGACACAAGTGTTTAAAGATATGCACGAAATAGCTACAAGAGGAAAACCTTCAGTGTTGGCTATGAAATTTTCGATTTGTCTTTAACTTCAGGAAACTTTCCACATCAAAACTATGATTAGTATTCTATAGATTTGCATGTTAAGCCAGCTTTTTCAAATAGGTTATATTTGAGGGTAAAATTTAAACTTATATGGCTGCTTCACAAGCAAAGGCACTGAAAAGAACAAGCCACATACCTGCTTTTTTCTGTGATCTTCCAAGGCGGTCAACACCCTACGGTATTGGATGGGAGCCTCTGGATACTGAACCATGGACTTCACTCTGACGAGCGCCTTCTCATACCTCACCTCACTATGTTTTCGCTCTTCCTTCAGGAAATCATAATCATCATCTTCGGAAGGAGTCCTTTGTGTGATCGGCGCCTTATTCTGGGTATCCGGACAATACCCACGTAGTCCAGTCCCCTTGCGTTTCCAGCGCAAGATTACCTTCTCAAGGATCCTGACACACCAGACCACCGGCTTGTATCTTTTCCTCGCCTGGTGTCCCCTTACATGGGCCTTGTTTATAAACAAATAATCATGTAAGATCATTCCGAGTTCCGACAACACATTGTTTGGAAATGGAATAAACGAAGAACTACGTTCAGAAAGGAAATTCCAATCACCTGGATTTTCACTACTGTCTGACGAAGGTTAACAACTTCTTCCGAAATTTTTCTGTATTTGCACAGCAGCAGAATGATGCTCATCGAATTGTCCACGCTTTTGCATCCACTACAAAATAAACAGCTTTTAACGACAGAAAATTTTCGATCGCTAAACATGAATTTCGGTTGCAAACACAGCACTTAAATGCTGGTCGCTAATTAGCGAGCGATTGTATATCGCTCGCAGAATTAGCGACCGTTTGTATATCGGTCGCAGAATTAACGACCGTTTGTATATCGATTGCAGAATTAGCGACCAAGCGACCGAATCAGTCGTTAAAACTTATTCCTGATTTGATTTTTCCAGTGCAACTTCACGATCGTTTCGGTCGCAAATTTACGACTGAATCGGTCGCAAAAAACCTTATTCCAGGTACGTAAAACCTGGTTTGCTGAAATTTCCGACGTGATATAAAATTTGACACAAACTATGTCCAAACCGCTTCAAACCAATCCATCCAACATCCCACATCCACAATCCAACATCCACACATGAAAATACACAAAAATAACATGAAAAAAACACAAAAATGATATCAAATAATCGTTTATTATACGAAAATTGTGTATGAAACCAAAAACGATCAGAAAAATACATCAAACTAGAAAAATGATAAGAATCTACATACGCCTAGAAACCATGGATCTGTTCTGGAGGACATGGAGGTAACGGTGACGGTGGATCATGAAAATCGTCCGGATGACGATTAAAAGCTCCACTTTCGTAATGGGACATCATCTGAACCATCCTCTCCATCTGCGTCTTCAGAGCTGGCATCTCCTCCTTCACCGAAAGAACCTCGGAGCGATCGACGGATGTCGATACTATACTGGCCAAGGATCGCACCTCCTTGGGATAATACACCGAGGAGGCCGATCCGAGACCATATACGTACCCTTTCTTGCATCCCGCTGCGTCGAGGTATGCCTGGCTGATGAATGTACACTCCTGCTTCGAAGTGAGATGAGTCCCTAGCTCCTGCATGGTTAAAAACTCATCCACCATCACAATATGACGAGCTCTAAACTCCGTCTACAAATAAAAAAAAAAGGACAAAGATGTTAAACTATAACAACTATCAATTAAGATAAAAAAATTAATCAAAAATTAATGTAAAAAGTTTAACTTACCGCCACTGCCTTAACACTGTCATCATAGAGCTTCATCTACTCACCCGATACTGACACAATGCATTTCTTTTTGTGCATATGCTCGAACACCTCTGCCTCGTCAGGCATCCTCTTTAGCGTCTCACCCTAGGTTAGGAATTTTATTTTTATCAAACACATTAGACAACAAAGAAATATACAGAACTACTTTTAAAAAATATACGATCATTTTCTTTTGAAAAAACTAATTGATCAGTTTCTTGGTCGCATAGACCGTAGACACACTTCCTTATGTGTGTTTTGCCTCGTCTTTGCTCCTGTTTTCCTTCACTTGCTTCGATCGATCCTTGAACGTCTGTGAGTTCCACTTGATGTCCAACCCACCAAGTGAACCCTCATAACCCAAGGAAGGACGTCCCCTTTTTGCACGGTCTGGCGGGCCTTGTACAGGATATCTATCGTCCTCTTCCTCGTTGTCGCCTCCTATTCTCGCCTGACATGCTCTGTCAGCTCGAGCCTCCACCAATAAAGGCCCTACACACCAAGTTAAAAAAAATTAAAATAGATATATGCAGTCATCAATTAGACAATGCTAGACACGAAATGAAATGAATTTTTCAAAAATTGAAAGAGATGTTTATACTTACTCTGAAAACCTCCCACATCCTTTCCCTGGCCCACATTGGCACCTCCCTCCAACATGCCCAATCTCCCTGATGGTAGCTCTCAAAGGAGACGGAGCAACTGGACACGATATTATGATGATCAAACCTGAGCAGATGAGTATAATATGAAAGACAATGCATATAAAAAAAATATTAAATTCAACTGAATTCTAAAGGTTTGAAATAATTTGAAACTGAACTTACCATAGACCATCGGGATATAAGACCTATCATAACCGTCCACCCCCAATGTACTCAATCTTCTCATCTCCCTGAGCAAATGAGTGCGATGATGAAAGATACGAAGAGTCAGATAGTCCAGCAGCTGGTGATATGGATGGCCGATGAACTAGTGATGTAGAAGGACGGGGAGCTCATGACATGGAAGGACGGAGAGCTGGTGAAATTGAGGGACGTGGAAAATCAGACGAGAGATCTGATATAGGATGATCCTCCTCCAGGTAATCATCCTCATCACGTAGTAAAGTCGTGTCTATGTCGTGGAATCCAACTAGTGATACACTACCTCTCCCACCTATATTTTTTTCAAGTTATACATGTTATTCATTTAATATAATTTAATATATATTGTTAATAATTTTAAATACACAATTTACCTCGTCCTCGACCTCGACCTCGGTCGCAGCCTCTACCACGCCTACCACTTCCGTCAGCACTAGTTGAACCCTATCCTAAAATAAGCTTTCGTGCTGACATCTGCATGAAACGAATAAACTTTTGTATATAAATGGAAAAAAATTTCTAAAGGCACGTAGAAGAAGTAATATAACATCACATACGTAACAAAAGCTTACAAATGAAGAAAACCTAATCATCGTCCTCATCATCTTCAGATTTGGATGATTTATCAGAGTCATCATCATATTCTCCCTCCTCCTCTGTCTCTTCCCCTTTAGAAAGCGTATCTTCATCTTCAATCTCTTCAACTTCCTCTCCATCCTCTCCCTCTTGTTCTTCCATCCCAGTTTCGTCATCATCGTCAAACTCAGGATGCATTAGTGAGACTACATCCCCATTTGTATCTTTTTGAAAAGTTATATTTTCGTGTTGAGCATCTGTCATCCCAGGGTTTTCATTCGAAACACAACCCACCATTGATCTCTTGATGTGAGGCTTGGGTATGGAGCGTAACACATTTGCAAAGCTTGATGTGTTAAGATGAATGGATCATATTCCATTCGATACCTCTTTTTTTTCTTTTTTTCTTTTTTATCAATCTCAACCAACTGATATCTCTCATGCACGTTCATTCCCCTATCGGAGTCAACTGATATCGATAGCTTATGACTGAGACTAGAACAATGTTGCAGAATCAAGATGCTCAAATCTGAAATTTGAAGAATCAAACGGGACATCGGGCTATTCTCATGGCAGGTAGACAACAAGATAATCTTCGAAGTTTGAGGTATAAATTTGAAAAATCATGAGGAAACAGTCGCTCATAATTTGAAAATAATCATCAATTAACTTGATTTTTTCAAGTCCGAGGTATAAATTTGAAAAATCATAATCAATAAAAAACAAAGTTAATGTGACACCCAATCAGAAATCAAGATAATATAAAAGGTGTACACTCTCAGGTAGACCTGATAAAAATTGACCCAGACCTATGGGAGCCCGTTGATGCCCGCAAAAAAGTTGGGTATTGGGTCAAAAAATTTGGGACCCAATAACAACGAGCCTTTTTATTCATAGGTAAACATACCCAACACAATTCGACCCAACCCAATGGCACCCGCATCCAACCCGGACCCATT
This sequence comes from Drosera spatulata, assembly GCA_035668315.1. Lineage (NCBI taxonomy): Eukaryota > Viridiplantae > Streptophyta > Magnoliopsida > Caryophyllales > Droseraceae > Drosera > Drosera spatulata. The sequence goes on from JAOVYX010019799.1 coordinate 6,200, forward strand.
ACTTAATGTTTTATTTATGTTCATGATAATTTGTACAAGTTTATCATAGCCTACTTTTAATTTTATAATGTAAAACCTTGTGAAAGATTTTGATTTGCTATCTTAATTCTTGTTTTAAAATCTTCTAATAACTTCTAGTTTCAAATAATATCTTTCATCAGCTCAACTTGATTTTGATTATTAAGTGCATTTTCGTTTAGATAGTGAAGAAAACATTATTGCAGTTTATACCAACAAGGACCTCTTATTTGTTTATGGTAAGTTCGTGATTGAGTGTACTTTGCACAATTTTTAGTGTTATAAAAAGTTGTTCATTCTTGCCTAATTTTGATATAAAAATGACACCTTGAATCATGTTCAATCATTCAATTATATTTGTTTTGAACATTTTGTGATATTTTTCTGATTTAAAACATTTTATGATATTTTTCATTTAGAAGTTATTATTTCAAGAAATCTTTTTATTTATATTTAAATATAACTATTCATATATTTGGAATTTTTTTTATATATAATTATGATTGGGTCTGTACATCCACTACCCTCAATGGGTGGATAATAGGTCGACAATATTACATCTATTAGGAATCGTGTCTTTTTCAGTTAAAATTATCCAGTCCGTTTCACCCATGGTTCGGATGACTCAACCCAATCCGCTTGTCAGGTCTACTCTTATGGATATACTATGAAATTCCCCGAGTTATGCAGTAATTCGTTGGATAACTCAATTTTGAAGAGATCGTTAACATCAATCCGCGCTACTTATTGTTTTCTCACTGTCGTAAGTTTGAATCCCAGTGAGTAAACACCCAAAGTTGCATAAGCAATCTTCCTAACATAGCGTTAACAATGTTTGCTCGCGATTAAATCCCGATAACTTTTCGAGGTTCAATTCAAAAGCTGAACGGCTCAGCAAATAGAGAATAATGGATGGATGCAAAAGATTCACATAGTAATTGTTCATAGGATGAGAAGTTTAAGATTTTATTTGTTCCCAGTTTTCCAATAATTTTCAGTATTTGCTCTTCTGTTTTGTACATGTTCTTTTCCCAGTATATATAACATTTCTAGCTGCTCTGATTGGTACAAGAATCACGACTAGGGGTTTCCTTGTGTTGTTTTCGAAGATCTTGAGCTGAGGGAAGGCCTCATTTTGACGATTTGATCGTCGCTCACTCCCAACTTCTTAGCAACTAGCCCTGCCTCGATGAACCGCTTGATGGCGTCCCTCATGTATACCCTCCCTTGCTTAACGGTCATCTCCTTGCTGATTTTTTCAGGGTAGCTTGTCAATGAGCTGTCTCCTTTCAGCACGGCAGCAAGCTGCAGGAGTTCTTGTTGGAACTCGCTGAGGTGAGCCTCTTCATTCGCCTCGGTTTGCCTGATCTTAACCGGAGTAGGCAATGTCACTGTTCAAGACAAACAACATTGTTTTGAGAATTGTAACTGTAACACAACCAAAAAAGCTCAAGTTCATGATATATAGTCCATGTTTGTATCCGTAGCAAATTTCACCTTTCGAAACATCAATATAGAAACTATCTAGAGAAATGACGAACCTGGGCAGTCAGTTCTTGGTTTTGTCCTGGTGATGATCCCTTCAAAGGTGCCAGCCCATGCATCTCGCTTGGTCAAGAACGGGGAGGATAGATTGAACAGCTTCTTCACAGTTGCCGGGATTGAGGAATGCTCATATTCCGATGTCGAGGTTGGTCCATTTGCTCTATGGACAACTGCAAATCATGGACACAGAAGTCATAAAACACTAAGCTCTTTAAGGAGGATAGTTTTATGCTAACACAACATAATTACTTCAGGATTCACAACATAGTAAATTTGTTTAATGGCCGAGCCTCAGACTCCCAACATCAGGAAATCAAAGCAGAGCATAGAAAAGCCACTGAAGCAAATTCATTTGGCCATCATCTCATAATAACTAACCTTTCCGGCTTCTACCCTCGAGTATCGAGAAACATAAACTTAGCACTGAGCAAGAATTGAACTTTCATTTGTAGGCAAATGTTAACTAGAAAAATAAAAGTGACAATCACTTTTTAGTCCCCTTGTGGTTGGTCCGTACTGAAGGAAGTATAAGTTCCTATTTCTCTCGACTTCCAATCCATATCAATCACGGAGAGACAGTTTGACAAGCGAATACCGAAGTCACCATCACTAGCACTCCACCCTGAACTATTTTTGGGGCTGAGTAATATGGTAAAGCAAATGGTCCATTAGCCTCCAAGTCTTTTGTTCTCTCATAATACAGGCGGTGTAAATTGAAGATCTTTCTTGCAGCACATATAAACCGGATAATTTAGAACACTCAATTCCCATACTTCATGCAAGTTAAGTAAAGGTATGAACCGGCCATAATTTTGTTCCTAGGCATGTTTCAATTTAGTTTATTTTCTACGAGGCTTTCATTTGCATATGGTTTCTTGTGATACTTGGGGTGTACAAAAACCTATCACAAGCTAACAAATCCTCTAGCATAGCTAATTTAATTAGTACTAATGTTGCCTCATACTGAAAGGAAAAACAAGAATATATTGATTGCAGATGCCCGTAGGTCAACTTAAGAGAAAAGGAAAGGTATCCGTTGCACTCCTAGCTATATCTAACGATCCTGCTAAGTAGTGCTTGCTACACAAGACTCCAAGCATAGACAGTAGTCATTTTGTATTGAAAATCAGTTTAACATGCCAATTAAGCAACTGCTTGATCAGAAGCACTACCAAACCGCTTAATGGTCCTTAACGGTTTTTAATACTTCTTAGTAGCGCACTAGCGCTTAACTGGGCACTTAAGAAGGAGCTTACGCGGCATGATGTGCTCTACTGCTTATCACCCCTTGATCTAGAAAAATATAGATTGTCATCTAGATCTTTTGAAGCATAGCGCCCTCTCTTACAGGCTACTATTGATACCACCAGCAGCTGAATAAAATCCTAAGGTCCCAGAATCCCTTCTCTACATTGCCCCAGCAGGATCTTTCTGGTCTGACTACCAACAAGGCTATCTCTATTAGGTAGCAAATCCAGCATCTAGCCCCATCTTTCACTAGGCCGTCACAAGCATTTTTCATATTGAAATTATGAGTTGTTGACCACCTCTCGACTGTGAAAAGGGGGACAAAAACGAAAAACATAGAGCTGTATACATGTGTGAACAACCTATAGCTCGCTATCTTGAGGACTTTAGGACTCCTTCGTTACACTCTTCTGACGTAAAGAATGTATCGATCAGTAGCGGGAGATAATGGGATAATGAATACTGGGGAATACGGCTGAAAGCAACACTTAGACAAATGAGGGGGAAACTGGGGACTCCATACTACATAGTCAATTATTCACACAAGAAAAATATGTATGCCTTCTGTTCATACTCCACATCATGCAGTCTACCCAGAAGTGTCCATTTTCGGCTTGTACACCGAACAAAGGCGTCACGCCTTTATCAGATAAATGATAAAGTCAATTTGATTGTGAGCTATGCTTTTTGTTCGCTTACCAATAGAGACATGTCGCTTTATCAAACACAGCTTGCCCTTTGTCTATGTTCAGTGAATACTGCATATGATCCTGCATATCACAATTGTCAAACTCTTGCCTAGAGTTCTCTTTATTTTTTTCAAATGCCATGTCCTCAGTGTTTTGTTCTGTGTTTTATACTTCACTCACCAAGCTTATAGTATTACTAATCATAATCATGCAATTTATACCTCATAAATCAATCATGTATCGGCTGAAATGAACTTAGTATCTCAGCAGCAACAATCCAAATTTCCATTTCACATTCAAAAAACAACTAATAAGGAGACTAACCAAATCTATAACTACAAAAGCCGGAACCAAGAAGCAATGCGACAGGAAATGAAGGAGACAAACCTGTGCCCTTCTCAATCCAAGGCGAGACCATGATGGTAGGAACCCTGACACCCAACCTATCGAACTTGAAGTTATACGGATCCTCCCCGATAATCCCATCAGGACTCGGCACTCCTCTAACAGGAGTAGGAACATGATCAAAGAATCCACCGTGCTCGTCATACGTAATGATCATCAGTGTATTATTCCACTGTGGGCTCGCCCTCAGCATCTCGTACACCTCCTTGATGAACATCTGACCCTGGTACACATCGTGAGCAGGATGATCATCGGTGGCAGGATCATCCTTTGTGTCCATCCACTTCTGTTCTATTACAGTATAAGGCGGAAGATTACCCGTCATTGCATCCCATTTGAAGGATAGACCATATGGTTTGAATTTGGTCACGTATTTCAGCTGCCTCAGGTTACGAAAGAAAAGCGTTGCGGGAAGGTCCTGGTAGTATATCCCGAACGGTATGCCTTCGTCGTATAAGTTGTCGAAAATCGTCCTCTGTGGGAAACCTGGTTTGGATAACCAATGACAAGAACTGCATTAGTAAGCATGGAACTTGATTCATGATTCCCATTGTAATAGAAACAGAACAAGCTTGAAACTTCTTTATTAGAAAAAGATTCCACTCAGCCAATCATTTCGACTTTTGCCTTTTAGAAACAGAAAATTAAAGGTATTTTTTACCCTAAGCAGAAGACTAACTTTTATCGACATTCATTTATGGCAAAAATATACTACGTCTAATTTTGTTGTCAATTCAATACTCCATCGGTTTCGTATTGAAATCAAGTTGTCTAATCATCAACCAGGTGAGTCAAATACAAATAAACTTTCCCTTTGGCGTAAAAAATTCCCATTTCCATCTTTTCAAAACACTAAGTATTGGATGAATTCTGACAACAGTGACTAAAACTTAGGAGAAAAGTGATTGTGGTTAGCATTTCGAATCAAATCCATACCTAGCGCGAGCTTCACCGGGTCATTACTCGTAGCCCCACTGGAGGTTGCGGAATGAACGAACGTCCTATTCGGCTGAGTACTCGTCGGGACGGACGCGAACCACCGATCGAAAACCGCGAACTCCTCCACAAGCTCCTCATACACCGCCACCATCTCGGGCCGAAACCCATTCATCACATGTCTCGCCATCTCCACCGATCCGTTCACCCCGAACGCGTTCATGGCGAAGCCGTTCATCGGCGGGGGATCGAGGCTCGTGTCGTTGCCCCCGAATATCTGTTCCCGGATGGCCTGGAAGCTGTGGCCCGGGTCGGGATCCACGACGTAGTGGGAGGTGTCGTTGAAGTGGATGACGGTGGAGGCGGAGGTGGTTGTGGAGAGGGGATTGGATTCGGCGCCCGTGACGCCGTCGATGGACGGGTTGAGGGACTTGAGCCAGCCTAGCATGTGGTCGAATGATCGGTTCTCCATCACGATCACCACGATCGTCTTGATCGGTCCCGGGAGGGACGGCGAGGCCGTGGCGGATGCGATGAGGACGAGGGAAATGAGGGTGGTGATGATTGTGGGAAATGAAGGAGAAGCCATGGATGTTGATGCCATGGATGTTGATGCCATGGGAGTGGAGTGAGCTGAGGAGAGAGGAGGTGGTTAAATAAAAGAGATCAAGAGGAGCTGTTTGTGACGATCGTTTTGTTAGTCCCTGGAGAGTGTTCGGTTCAAGTGAGATGTTGGGTTTGAGTTTTTCTGGATGGAGGATTCAGGCAATGCAAGGGTTTGGTCTGGCTATGGTATTTTTGGATTCGGGTCCAAAAATGGATGATTTGATTGAGAAATGCATGTTGTTGATGACATTTATCTTTAAAGGTTTATGGAGAACGTGAATTTACAACGTCACAAAAGTATATCGAGTAGAGCGTATGAGAACATAAGTGAATGTTTCAGTAACATATTGACCAAGCATGTTGGTGTGGGCTTATGCCTGGGTTCCTCTCCAGAAAATTCTGCAACTGGATGTTTGTTATTTGAAGTTCATGGATCCGATCTAACTGAGCTAACTTGAATTCGGATTAATTTGTACTAATCAATCGTTAACAACAATAAATCCGCTTATGAATTGTTGAATTAGTTTTGGTGATGGCGTGTCGTGTGCGGGTGATACGAGCGGGGTAGTTGGGGAGAAGAAGGCGGTGGATGCGAACAGAGAACGCAAGTTGATTAGATATTTGCGCAATCGTTGGTGTTTGTGTGCCACAGAAAACGTGATTCGGATTTGAGCTGGGCATGCATCCTCTCTTTTTCCATGTTTCACTCGTCACTCTAATCTGACTTTTTAGGACTCTTTTCTGGATGTCATGCTGTTCACATGGTCATCACTGAACATAAATTTCAATTTGTCAAGACTTCACCATCGCCCGAGGTATTGTAATATCATCTTCATCCCATATTGATTGCATCATTTGTCCATGTAGAGAATAATTTTTTTTGAGTTACGAATAGCACGCAAGAAAACCAAAGTAATTTTTTCAAATTTATTGTAAAATATTAAAAATAATCCAACTTATATATTATTCCCCCGTCTTATTTTAATTGTAATCGTTTAATCCGACACGCAGTTTTATTTAATGAAAAAAAAAGTATTTGTTTTTTTGTGATAGTGGGGTGTAAGTAAGGTTTAGGAGAGAATGAGAAAAAAGAGAAAAAAGATGATATGATAGTTTGATTATATTAATATAAATTAATTATAAAATAAGAAAAAAAATATTAAAATTAATAAATTTGAACGGATGAAGTATAACCTTGGGTCGAAAAAAATTTCAAAATACATCATTCAATATGTAAAGAACAACACATCGAAATATATATTGACTAATGCAATTATTGGAGGTACCAATCTTTTTGAAAGGAGGCAATACATTATTTCAAATTGTCAATGCGTGCTTTATGTGAAGGTACCATTGTGAGAATTTGGACTCATTTGTTACCTGAGTCAGGCTTCTTTTAAAAAATTAATGGTTCAACAATTCACCCTTTAAATAATCTAGAGTTATTATCTGGACGATACAAGACAACGAAAGCATTAAATGAGTTCAATTCAGTTTTGCAAAAGCACCATAGGCCATATCTCTAACTTACACAACTTCAATCAATCAACTAAAATATGAACATGAATATGTCTGTCATTGTCAAGGTATGAAATTTTAAGTCCAAGCACAATATGAATACAATCCACGAATGTTGATGAAATATCATCAAGTTGCTAATTTCTACACTCCAGCAAGATATGGCTCTCTATCCCTCAGCACCAATCTACATCACAAAGTTTATGCCATGAGATTAGGGGAATATTATTTGTTAGGGCGACGTAGTCGTAGAGTGGTCTTTGTCACGCTATTTAAGATCTAATGAAATCTTTTTGTCAAAAGATTATTAGGGGTGAGCATTGGATTGGGTTATCCATAATACAACCCAACTTAAAATTATTGAATTGGATTGAATAAAATTTTGAATTGGATTACGATGAATTGGATCAAAATAAAATCTAAATCCATTCGATTGGATATAAATAAATCCATAAATTGTTGCTGGTCAAACCATAATTAAAAAAAATAAAAAAATATTGATTTAGTCAAAATTAAATCACAATCCACATTTTACTTCGATACTCTCCCCCAAAATTAAACTTTTCTTTCCTGCTCGGATAGGGTGAGAATATAGATCTGAATTTAGATCTGTAATGCATTAGTGGTTTTGGCTCATATTCTATAGATATGATGGAGTATTGCTTGCGATTTGTGGTGAGAATTATTCGATATTGTATTGAGCTTGTAATTCGTTGTAAGAAATACAGTTCGTTTCTTGAGTTTTTATTAGGATAATAATTGTGAATTCATTGTTATGATTCGAAATATTGAGGGCTATTATTCTAATCTTCGCTACGTATAGATTCTTTTAACATATTAGGTATAGATGGATGTACTATGACATAGATGGTTTTAAGTAACTCACGTCTGATTGTTTGTACTATGACATAGATGGATGTACTATGACATATGGATGCACATTTTAGCCAAGAATAGTTTTAAGGACTCTCCTCAACATGAACGGTATACAGTTACGGACATGTCGTCTTGGTAACCGATAAGGTTTTAAGAAACTGAGGAGAACAGGGACGAGGAGCTGAAGGAGAGGTGGAAACAAGAGTTATGGACAAGTAATTGTCCATAAACTTGGATTTTGCCTAAATCTTGTGTAGGAGAAGAAGAGGATGCAGAGTCTGGAAGACGGTTCCATACCTTTGGATATACTACAGAAGAGCAGCTACGCGATAATCTTAGCTAGACTATCCCATGATCTTTGTATAGAATGGAAAAGCTTGATGGAGCATGAGTCCAAGATCGACCCATGGAGCAATACAAACACTAAAAAGAGCACAACGGGGTTTGATAGCAAGACTGAACCCCTTTAAGCGAGGAGTGAAATACGTGGCTGCGTCCTATGAGCATGATACTTTCTACCTGCTATAGAAAACATTCAAACGAGCACAACAAATAACTGAATACCATACAAGACATCCACAGATATCAAATGACCATTCGTAGTACCTATTTTTATCCTTATCCATACAATACATTATTACAGCGTTATTGTCTCTATCTCTACGTAGCGATTTAACTCTTTACTCAATTACCCAATATTATGATCCTTCAATGACGAACTCAAAGGACCAAGAAGAGAGAATTGTACAATTGGGAAAACATCAATTGAAAATTTGGAGGGAAAAATTTGAACATAACAGCTCCTATGCTCTTGAAATTGTTCTTGCCCTCAAGAACACAGCATCACTCATACAGCCATCAAACTCCTCTTATCAATCCAAGATCGGATTATGAGGAAACCTCAACTTCAACTCTGCAAATCCTCCCATGTCACGTTATCCACATCATATCCCTTCCATTGCACCAAGACCTCAACCCCAGCTGAATTCCCCTTCTTGAGCAGCTTTCGATCCAAAATAGTTGTTGGTTCAAGCTTTTGGACATCCTCGGTGACAAAGGCATGCAGCCCAGAGCTGGACACTGAACCTCCAGTCTTCCTTTTCAGCATAGATACATGGAAAACATCATGGATCCTCGTCTCCATAGGTAACTTCACCTTATACGCAGCCCTGCTTATCTTCTCCACAATCTGGAATGGACCAAAGAACTTCTGTGATAGATTTTGTACAGATCGTTGAACCAAGGACTTCTATCTATAAGGCTTCAACTTCACCAAAACCCAATCTCCCACATGAAACTCCCTATCAGTCCTATGCTTATCTACTGTAGTTTTCATCTTATGCTACGCTCGAGTCAAATGATATTTCAAAAGCTGCATCAACTCCTCCCTATCCCTTAGCAGCCTATCCACTGAATGCCCGTTTGAGTCACCTGGAATACAGGGCACATATATAGAAGGTGGGAATGCATATAAATCTTTAAGGGAATCATCTGAATAGAAGTGTGAAAAGTGGTGTTATACCACCATTCGCTCAAGGGAAGCCAACTGCTTAGGCTTATCACCACACATGCACCTAAGATAAGTCTCTAAGAATAGATTCACCATCTCACTTTGCCCATCCGTTTGACGATGACAGTTGGACGAATACTGAAGGTGTACTCTCAAAATTATAAAGAGTTCTTTCCAGAATAGACTCAGGAAAGCTGAATCATGATCACTGACCACTCTTTTAGGCAACCCATGCAACCTGAAGACATTGTCCAAGAATACCACAGCCACCCCAACTGCAGAATAAGGATAGGACAAAGCCTCGAAATGCTCGTATTTACTGAACCTATCAACAACCACAAGAATGACTTCTTTGCCAAAGGAATTAGGAAGTCCTGAAATGAAGTCCATAGACACGTCAGTCCAAGCATCTTCTGGAATAGGGAGTGGTTGTAACCGTTCGGGAGAGGGCACTATCTCATTTTTAGTCCTTTGACAGATCTCATAATTCCTGATAGCTTTCCTCATTCCCTTCCAATAAAAGAGTTCAGATACCCTCTTGATAGTGGCTTGCACACCAGAATGCCCTGCTAATGGTGAATCATGTCATAACCTCATGATTTTCTCCCTTAATTGAGGAACCTCACCAATCAACAACTTCCCTTTCCTTCTCAACTCCCCCTGAAACCATGAGAATTCCCCAACCATACCATGATTGTCCTCGATTCCCTTAATCAGCTCTTGGCACTTTTCATCCTGGGACCAAGCCTGCTTAATCTCCTCCAAGAGCTCAGAGTCGAGAGTGTTCAAGACCAGGGTTGTGATTTGTACACTAGACATTCTTGAAAGGGCATCCACAGTCAAGTTCTCATTCCCCTTCCTATACACGATCTCAAAGTCATAACCCATCAACTTAGTGATCCATTTCAGCTGGTTAGGAGATGCTATTCTTTGTTCTAATAAGAACTTCAAGCTATGATGATTCGACAGCATCAAGAAATGTCTCCTAAGCAAATAAGGTCTCCATTTGGTAATGGCATATACTAAGGCCAACAGTTCCTTAACATATACTAAGACCGACATGATTCCTTAACATAGCAGCATGTTTAGGAGACATGGAGGTGCTAATATAGGCCAATGGGTGACCCTTTTGTATCAGGAGCGCACCAATTCCTAACCCCGAAGCATTAGTGTCGATTACAAATGGTCTAGAAAAATCAGACATAACCAATACAGGAGCTCTAACCAAAGCATCCTTAAGTTGCTCAAAGCTTCGTTGAGCCTTATCTGACCACTTGAACTCATCTTTCTTGAGTAACTCAGTTAAGGGCTTGCTCAACCTTCCATAACTCTGAATAAACCTCATATAGCATCTAATCAAACCCATAAAATCCCTGAACTGCTTCAAAGTTTGAGCAGCAGGCCAGTTGGCCATAGCTTCGATTTTCTTAGCGTCTGTGGCTACTCCCTTCTCAGAAATCACATGGCCTAAATATTGCACCTGACCAGAGCCAAAAACACACTTAGACATCTTAGCAAATAAGGAATGTTGCCTTAGTATGTCCAGTGTTAACCTCAGATGCTGCAGATGTTGTTCCCAGGAAGAGATTAAAACCAAGATGTCATCGAAAAACACTATGATAAAACTGCTCAGGTAAGGCTTAAAAATATTGTTCATCGAGTATTGAAAGGTCGAAATAGCATTAGTGAGCCCAAATGGCATCACGAGTAACTCATAATAACCATCATGAATCCTAAAAGCAGTCTTGCAAACATCCAACGGGTCCATGCAAATTTTATAATAACATGCCCTTAGGTCTATCTTAGAATAGAATTTCGAACCATGAAGCTCATCAATAAGCTCTTCAATGACTGAAATGGGATAATTATCCTTGATAGTTCCTTTGTTCAACTCCCTGTAATTCACACATATGCGTCATGTTCTATCCTTCTTCCTAACAAGCACCACAGGAGAAGAATATGGACTCGCACTGGGCCTAATATGTGTCCTCAGTGATACAACCACACCTCTTGATCACCCTAGGATCCAAGAAGTTATGCGCGCTATTTGAATCAACCAAAATGTGCAAGGGTTTCCCATCCACAAAACCAACAACCCTCAAAGTTTGATATGTACTCACCATAGAAAGGGCATGAGTCGATATCTGAGATACATGTACCAAAGAAAGCCCCAAATCTTCCTCCATACACACCTCTTCCTCCACATCTTTTTCATCTAACCACAACTCAATGGCCCTAAACTGTCCCTTCCTATGTTTGTGACACAGAACATACTTTTCATCACAAAAGAAACACAAATGTTCTCCCTTCTATCATGCATCTTCTTCTCAGACAGAGATCTCAAGCAATTTAGGTGGCCTAGACAGCACAGGCAATTTAGGCGTGGGTAATTAGGGGGGTGGGGGG
>JAOVYX010019800.1:0-17950 GCA_035668315.1 Drosera spatulata
ACCTTTGGACATGCAGGAGAGAAAACAAGAACAACTTTATCAACATACTCCAATGCCTTCTTGAACTCTCCTGAATCAAGAAGACTTGATGCTGTTTCTAAAGCGGATTTGGCCTGATGCAGCTGTGAAAGCTCTTTCTCCACTGCTGAATTTCCAGGCTTGAGCTCGAGATACTTATTATAGTCACTCTCAGATTCTTCATATCTGCACAACAAGATGATGGCGTCTCAAAACAAGAGTTGGCCTCTCACAAGGGATTTGAAAGAAGACCAAACAGTACCCGCAAATCTGGCGCAGTACAGAAGCACGATGCCAATATGCCTCCGAGAGTGAAGGGTCTGCTTCTATGGCAGCATTTAGATCATTTATTGCCTCACTATAGCGTTTCACTTTTATGTTTTGAGAAACTCGTTCGAGTACTTCTGCTGTATCTACAAACTTATTGCCTGCATCTTCAAGACAACAATGCATAAGATGGTCATACACTCATATTGAAATACACCTCCGAAATCGCTAGCCAAAGATTGTGCCAGAGAATTAAGAGTTCAATTTTATTAAGTTCTTTTCAGCAACAAAAAAGAACGAGCATTCCTTGCTGTCTTAATTCTCTATCATACACTAAGAGCCGGCAACCAAAACTTTGCTTACTTTGCTTTGACAGTAGGATCCAAAGTAGGAGTTTTGAAATCTGATAGCGTTATTTCGCACAGCTACCACACCCAATGGTGAGATGTTTTCGTCTTATACATTGGGTAAAATTTGGTTGACTAGGCTTATCACTTGAGTATCATCTCTATTCGTGCACAACAAAATTCATAGTCATAAAAGTAGCACCTTTATGCTAGCCGAAGTTACAATTATAGGAACCAAAACTAACTTACAGTAAGTCAAAAACAACTCCCAACTGACTTTTCAATAAGTCAATTCCCTTCACAGTTAAAGTACTTCTCAAATTTTATCAATGGAGAAGTGCTTGTGCCGCAAATGGTAGCTAAGTATGTACTGCAAATTAATCTTAGTCCTTGATTTTTTTTTACAAATGAAATCCGCGTGAATCTTGCCCCTTGAATTTGTTCCCATTGAATTAAAAAAAAAAATCTGAAAAGATTACACATAATCAACAGTCATGATTATTTACAAGTTACAACACCTATCTAGCTACCTTTTGCAACACCAACAATTTCCCGTTTTATCAAGTACTTCAGCTGACTTATAAACATCGAGCTGGTTTTTAGTTTTGCCAAATAGGTGACCCTGTGACTGCATATAATATCCCTATAATTTTGACATCAAAGTGCTTATAATTCAGTTTGATCATCTTAAAAACCCCAACTCTCGAGGCTGACACTAATCTGATGTTCATCTAATGCTCATAAAAATTACTAACAGTCAATGATCTTAACCAGAGAGAAAAAAACTATCGCAACATTGACCAAGCAGAATAGTAGAACGCACCAAACAAAATTGCATATCCAATTACTCAAATCCTACTTTCAAGTTTCAATAATGTCTTCGATTACAGGTACAACTCACATTATGATGAGATTTGAATCTCGTACAAATATCCAAACCAAAACTACACAAATCAAAGCAAATAAACTACAAAAAAAAAAAAAGACAATCCCCAAATCTGCACTCACAGTCAGAAAATAATTTTAAAAAATCAAAAAGCTAGCATAATCATAAAAAAGTACCTTGAGCAGAGACCAACAATGGCTGAAGAAGAAGAAGCTGGCAAACGAAGACAAAATGAAGAATAAATATCGTGTACACCATTTCTCTCCACGCCACCACGTCGATCGAACCCGAAAATCTCGCCATCAAATCAATCATCTTCTTCTCAAATTATCCCCAAATTTCGATCCAGAAACGTAAAATCCAATTAGGGTTGAATTGATGTTTCGAAAACATGCTTTGGAAACAGTAACGTTTTTTGTTTTGGAAGATTGGCAAGAGCAGGAGGTAAATTACACGTGGGGTGACCAATGAGACGGTTCCACGTGGAGTCCTCGGAAGCTCGTGTTGGGGTTGTTAGTTATTTCGCTTGGGGTGAACTCTTTGTTTTGGGTTAGGCTTGTCGGCCCAAAATCGGCCCAGATATTAGATGGGGCCAGGCCCATATAAGCAATGCTGGATTTGGGAGTAGTGGGCCATCTGCTCTTGAATACTAGTAGTACAATTTAGATATGGGCCTTTTGGGTTTGAAGGCCCATTGAATGCTCTGCTAGACTGAAACGTGGACTGGGGTTGGTCCAGTATGTTGTAGCGAGCGCATGATGGATTTATAGAGATCAAAACAATTTCGTCGTTGTTTCGTTGATTCAAAACTCAATCAATTGGATCCAATTTATATTTTTTTGAGCTTTGCCGCAGAATGTCATTGACGAGATCTGGGTAGTAATAGTAGTTGTTTCAACAAAATGTTCACCAGATTAAAATGGTGGGTGCCGTATGGATGTCAAGACATATGGCCGACATAATTTGTGGAAAACTATAGGGTTGGCTCTTTCGTCCGACCCAATTTTTTTTTATAAAAAAACTTATGTTATAATGAATAGCTCCGATAAGGCCCCATTCAAAGAAACTAGAGTTCTGATCAGATCATATGGGCGTCCGTATATATGTTGTGTCATACCATGTCAGATCGTCTGCTTTATATGTTACATATCTCACATTAAAGGTTATTATCAAACTGACTCCAATCCCGTGAGGGTATCAGCATAGCGCAGTCTAATTCTAGTAAGCTATGAACTAGCTCAGAATCTGGGACAAAGTCTTCAAAATAATGGAGCGCCCTTTTGTCATCGGGCCCGACTCGAAGATTTTCAGCGACCAATCCGACAGAACAACTCAAAAGATAAAGAAAGATCGTCAATCGCTTGATGCTCATTCCAAGTTCGAAAAACCACTTGTACACATAAGAATACAGGTGAGTTCGGGTATGGTTTGGGTATAGCAGGTATGGTGCTTACAAGGTCGAATTCCTTTGAACCCCACGGAGCGGTAAGAAAGACCGGGATGAACCCGGGCTAGACGAAGAGGAATATCAAGATGCAGGAGATGGAATCGCAATAAAAAGAGGCCAAAACCCAACATCAATTAAAAAGGAAGAAAGATGAGGAAACTAAAGATACCAGTTTTAAGAGTTTTTTCAATTAAGTTATGAGTATGTGGTTTCTTGATTTGAAGACTTACTGAATACATTGAGGCAGGCCCAACTTAAAGAAATCAGAGCTCTGATCAGATCATATGAGCATCCGTATTATTGTGTTTTCCCGTGTTAGAGCGTCTACTTTATATGTTGTGAATCTAACACTAGAGGTTGAATCGTTGTCAACTTAATTAGATTTGATTTATTAAGATATGAGTATGTGGTTTCTTGATTGGAAGACCTAACTAATTACTCAATGTGCATGGGTTACGAACACAAGGAAAAAGTCCCCCATGATGATAACCTTTTTGAGAATCTTTTTTCAAGACAAAACCACTTTTTCACATACCCAAAAAAGAACCTGTCTTCAACGGCATTGACGATGAGATGACTTTTGCCTTCACCTAAGATTCTCACATCCCACATGTTCCAAAGCCCCAAACAGGGGCTCCCAAAGACTAACTAGTGTGCATTGGTGTGATAACACATAGCATCTGTTACACTACACTACTGTGTCTCTTGAGAGAAGAACAGTGTCCAGCTCTTTTTTTTTTTTTTTTTATCACGAGGATGTCCGGACCAGATCCAACTCTCTTTGTTCGTATCGTCGGTATCAGAAATTTTAGGACCGAAAATAGATCAACCCTTTAGTCATCAAAGGTATTTCTCGCAGCACGAATCATGGTCTAGGCATGGCAAAGATGCAAAAGAAAGAATAGCACAGTATCGAAATCTATCAGAATCAAAACATAGAAAAGGGCTGAACGTTGGTTATTAGATAGGGTAACTAAGGCAACTTGAGTAGCATTGGCCCAATACGTGTATATAGCTGCTTGTCATTCATTTTCCTTAGTATATAAAACTTTCTTCATACATAGTTGATGAATTATATATCTTTATAGCATATTAGTCTAGACAATATAGATTCGTAGTGATCTAATAAGATATCTACTGGTGTAATACAGACATCTTTATAAACATATCATGCAAATGTTGAAGTTTTTTGGTTGGTCATTGGATCAATTAATTCATTATGTTAACATTTTTATTGGAATATTAATTATTTGACAATGAATTAACATTGGTTAACGAAGTTTTCAGTCACTGCCATGCACATAAGGGTTGATTCAAGTATACATAGTAAGCACACGCTGTACATATCAACCATATTACAATTAAATGCATGTTAAAAATTAGAATTCATTGATGAGATTAATAATCATACGATTGATAATTCCATTAATTAGTCAATCATTCATGTAGGGTGTCTCATTATTGTGATTCAAATAGGGACTTAAGTTAATGCATCTGTGCCATTATTTTTTCCTTGTACAATAAACCAATTAATGCCTAGTATAAGGTGGGTGCAGTGACATAATTGAAGTGTTTTATTCTCTAATTGGATTAGATTACGGTTGATGATGATCCTTAGTTAGATTACTTTATAATCGACGCGCACCGCCCTCCCTTTTTGCTACGGCGTTATATAATCATATGGGTCTTGATCATATTGGGTACATAATCTTTTTCAAGATTCTGATTATACTTAGGAATGTGACATAATTGGTACAAAAGAATCATATTTTTGAAGCATGATCTTATTCGAGTTTTTGAGAAACAAGTGAAAACTGGAGGGGAAAAGAACAAGGGAGTGGAACACGTGATCAAGGAGTGTTGCAGTGTGGCTCTGTACCGATGTTCATCGCTGTATATATCGAGTAATCAACATCAGAACAAACATATCCACAAAAAATATAGGAGTACTTTTTTTGAATGTGGTATGAAAATTATACTTCCTTCCTCCTAATATACATGTAACATTGTTTTTTACTGAATGATCCTAATAAATTAAATATAATATTATCAGATTTAATAAACTTTTCATATATAAAATATCAAAATAATCATTATCTGTTACAAGATCTTCATTATTTTTTCTTTAAACTGTTACAGTAAATTTCACTATTATTAAAACTATTTTTTCTATAACATTTTTTAAAAATTCAACACATATATAAAACTTTTTGTCGGATCAAATAATTGCATCTAATATAAGACGGAGGGAGTAATACTTTTTTTTTTCTCTCCATTTTTTCACATTATTGAAAAAGCAAATTATAAGTCATTTTATTAAAATTCAATATACATAAAAAATTTTGTTTTAAATCAAAAATTTGTATTCTTTATGGGATGGAGCATCTTATACTGCCTTCCTATCACAGTAAATGCCACATTTTCAAAAGAAAAAAAAACAACTAATATTCAATATACATTTTGATCTGTTTTGTTCTTATATCAACCCTCCCGCAAACGCTGTGAGTAAAGATGCATAGCTTATCCCTGACCTTATAATAATTAGGGGAATGAAAAACTTGTTATTAAGCCAACTCAATTTAACAAGTAGTAATCAAACTAATGTATAAGCTCCGGTAATTTTATAGTAAAAGGATTCCCTGAAACGGACCAACTAGTTAATGTGGAAAATCACCAGCGGGGGTTGACGAGTCCGGCCGGATTTCTTCGACGCAGAGTCAACTAATGTGCTAATCCCTCACGATTTTTATTTAATAAATCTTTTTTTTCTTTTTCTTTTTAAAATTATTTCTATTTTATGCATTTTTGTTTCATGTTTTTTGAATCTCTTGATTTTATATATCATTGGATTTGCCCAACAATGCACAAACTAATGTGTTGAAAACATCGAATTCTCTAACATCTATAATAAGGTAAATCTATATTACTCTCCCCATCTTAATTTAATTTGTGAGGATGTCTGATGAAATCTCGAGATGTCGAATATTTGAATATTTGATCTTATAATTAGATGGAGATCGATTTATCATTGAACCAACTCTATTTTATAAGATTATATGAACCAAGGAGTATAACGTTTTGCTCACACCACATGGAATTTAATCTGCAAAAAGGAATTTTGTATAGGCAAGTCGAGGGAAAAGGAAATGACAAGAGGAACAAGACAACAACTACGACAACATGCACGACTCCAATTCATGCATTCCAAAAAATCTATTCCTAAGATCCAAGATCTCCGTATCAAATTCGATGTTCATTTACTATATGATGAATATTGGGAAAAGAGACTGCAACATAACATGGTGCTTCACAATATCGATTCATTTATTTAGATACGAGAAAATCAATTTTAAGGTGGCTTAGCAATCGAAGAGATTTATAAGCTGCTCTAATCAACTTGTGACCCCAATGGATGAACCGATCATATACTGTAATTAGTACAATCACTTTGATGCTCCAACTCAACGGAAAGAACTCTGAGTTGATTTTATGTGGTTCTTTTTATGCTTTTATAAAGCACGATCGTCAAGTTGAACACTCTATATGGATGAAGCAAATACGCATGTAACCAAATATTTACAAATGTAGCATGTTGAATCAGTAAAATTACACAATTATCATTATATATAGACCTATTAAGAACTTATATCTTGGTAAGACACAAGAGTTTTTTCCACATTTGAAATAAGCATCAACAAGAAAACAAGAAAAAGAAAAAGTCTAGGTTTATACCTTTGTTAAACCATGCATGTAGGCTCATATGACTATTTGCTAGGGAAATGGTTCAAACCCATGGCTGAACTCATTGAAGCAAAATTCGCAAGCTCCAATGGCGAAAACGGCCGACCACCTTGTTCTCCTCCCATGCCGAGAAAATCCCTCGTCATCCTGCCATCCCCCGCTTGCTTTAAGCCTTGCAGAACAGGCCTCGATCTAACACGATCGTCTTGATCCTTTTGTAACTTAACGTTACTATTCATTGTGTTTGTCGTCATGAGTTGATCAAGTTCAGTCACCGAAGTAGCCACCATGGGCGGTGACACATTCATACCACCCATCCTTCCATCCGATCCGATCATCCCAGGGTTTGGTCGTTGCAAGCTCTCCAATTTAGGTGTTTGTACCACGACTTGGTGTAACTCGCTTCGTGCAACGTTGTTTTGTGTTGCAATATTGTGATTACTAGAGGATGAACTAGCAATGACACCAAAGCTTTTACCAAAGATAGATGGATTACTACTCCTTGTCGAGCCTAGCTGAGCCGCCTTCTGCAGAAGGGTCGTGGCAGACATGGGAGCCGGAGGACTATATTGTTGGTTGTTGCTTTGGTTTAGAAGGTGATGATGATCGGAAGAGTATAGTGATCCAAGCGTTTCAAGGATATTGGCCTTCGTCGAGCTAGAGCTTGCTTCGACGTCTTCTTCCTTTAGCATCCCGAAGGGCAGTGGTGCTAGGGAATGAGAGGTTTGTCCCGTGGAGTTCGAGGAGAGCCTATGATGATCCATGAGCTGAAATTGATTCATTGTCATGAGATTTGGCATCGTGGATGAACCATAAAGATTGGCGGATGCCATCTGCATCATGTCGGGCAAACCTATACATAACCACGTGCGCATAAACGGTGTTACAATCTTATCAACGTATTGATCAAACGAAACTATAGTAGATTATCTCAGTAGAAGCATGCAACCATGCATGATATATATTGAGGTCCATAAGCAAGATTGTGTTAGCAATATGCATGCAAAATCACTACGAATGTACTCAACCCAAAGTACATTGACATATGAGAACATCACACCACAGATTTAATGTACTCCTAATTCATTTTTTTTAATTGTATATATAAGGAAAAAACTGTAATAGAAACAAACTCATCAAAGGTACATATTGGTAGCTTTATAGCTTATAGATTTGCATCTTCCATGCAATATGCATGAGTCTTAACAGTGTTCTTCTTTCACTCTCAGTGTATCTAGGTTGATTATATATCTACATTATTGGCCTCGGCATAGTATGTTTAGTACTCGTCTACCCCTTAAAATAATTTGCCTTGGAATCTACATGAATTTTCCTAGAATGTGTTCTTATCCATTGGGATCCTATGTGATTTCTAGCAGAGCACATGATGTTCTCCTCATGTGACACAGTTTCATCCGATTAATGAACGTCGAATATACCACGGCTAAATTTTCTTCATGAAATCGTCTAAAACACATGCATATGCACAATCAATGGATCCAATCGCATAGGATGTTCGTCAGACTCACCCGAATTGATCAAATTTCCGGCGACAATGCCATTGAGATTAGGCCGGAAAATCTGGTTAAACGAAGCGATCCCAGCCGGATCAGCCATCCCTTGTCCTCCCACGAACCCCTGGCTGAACCCGCCCGCCTGATGGCCCGGCCCATCCGTCGCACCCTTGAAGCTCATCCCTCCTGGCGGGGGCGCCACAGTGCTCAGCCTAGCACTCTCCTCAGCCAATGCATCACAAAACGCTCTATGCGTTATAAAACTATCTTTCCTGCACATAAAAGTAAAAACGAAATCAGAATTCCAGGCATTTATTTTTCCAGGATTTAAATTTAATTTCTAATCATTGGACTACATTTAATTCGTACCCTGACACAACAAGACATGCATTTATTGGCCAACAATATCCAAAAATTAAATTCCAATTATGAGAACAGAATTAAATATCTCAAGAAAAATTAACATATGATTTCTATGAATATGAAACATTATACACAGTACCTGGAAAATAGAGTGCCACAGTCACACTTATACTCTCTTGTGCCACAAGTCTTGGAATGAGCCTTCCAATCCGATTGAACTGCATATTTCTTCGAACACTTGTCGCATTTCCACTTCTTCTCGCCGTGTTTTCGACTGAAATGTTTCTTGATTCCAGTCAGGTCTCCGAGTGCACGAGAGGGTTCGTGGTGGACGCAGGTTTTCTCGGGACAAATGTACACCTTTTTCTTGACCGGGAGGTCCTTGTTGGTTCTCTGCTTCAACTTCCAAGGCAAGTTGTGGCCTCGCCGGTGTAGCTGAAGGTTTTGATCGCGTTGGAACCCTTTGTTGCATATCTCACATACGAATCGATTCGTTGCCATTAGGGTCTTTGGTGATAACGCTATCACCTCCGCATCCGGATCTACAAAATTAACACAAATAATCAAATTAAACTCATCAGACCGCATTAAAAACTGATGTCTATTTCCAATCAACTGAGATTCAGCCCGGTGTCACTGTGAATTAATAAAAACTTTAGCAAGGAAATCTATAAAGCCAAAAAACAATTACTTGCAACAAGTGAGTTTAAAAAGTGCATGCGTTGACTATGCAAGAGAATTCGAATTCGAATCAGATTAATCTGATTGATTCAGATTCAGTTCTGTGTCGCTTTGATTTGTTGACTGCATATATATACATACACTTGCCTGGAGTACCTGGGAGATTTCTCCTCTTCTTGGTGAGAGGATTGGTGGTGTTAGGTTTAGTATTGGGGATAGGGTTTGGTAGCTCATCAAGAAACCCTTGTTGTAGTTGTTGATGATGATGAAGAAACCCTTGATCAATACTTGAAGTTGAGTGAGGGAACCCATGATGAAGATGACCAGCGCCACCAGCACCAGCACCAAAAGGGATAATATTATTGTTGTTCATATTGTTATTGTATTTTTGTGCAAAAATTTCAACAACAATCCACAAACCTGGACAAGAAAACTCCAAATAGAAAGCTAGATTATCGCGATGATGACGATAAAACTTATAATATGGAAGTATATGAATAGCTAGGAAGAAAACAAAGAGTAAGAGCGAGCTAGCTAGTAGTGTTTTTTGTTTTTGTGATCTTTGAGAAACAAACAGAAAAATTTGTTGGTTTTTTTTGGGAGAATGTTTTTGACTCAATTCAAGGAGATAGTAATATGGAAGCAAAGAAGAAGAGTCCTTTTTAGCTGAAGAAACTATAGGTGATGATGATGATGAGTCTTGGGCTTTGAGGATGAGATGAGGTCTCTGAGGTTTCTGAGGAAGCTTGGCTAAGAGGAAAAAACCAAAACAAGACCCATGAAAAGAAGTGGAGAGGTGAAGAGGTGAAGAGGTGGAGAGGTGGAGAGATGGAGAGATGGAGGAAAATGATACCTCTCATTATCAAGTGTGTCATTCTAAGTTTTTTCTTTTTCCTTTTTTTTATTGTTCTCTAGCTCATCTTTTTGTTAACAAGTTGTACCCTGAATTTGGGCTGATATTAATTATTCCTAACATGATATCTGATTTAATGATAAGTAACTTTTTTTTTTTTTCAATCAAGTGATCAAGACCGACATCTTTAGTAGGGTTTTTATAAGTAGGTTTGTTGCTTTGCTTTGTGTTTTTATATTGGAGTGGGTTTCAAAAAACAGTCTATGAGTTTACTAATAAGTTGTTGAAATTTGTTCACAACAATGATCGATATCTCGCTCTCCCCCAAACTATGTCGGTAATATGTGACTTGTTGCCGTTAGTGTGACAAATGCATTTGTTATATAATTATTGATAAAACTACTCATAATACATATTGAATTATATACCTGACGATGTCAATTTAGAACAAATTTGTTCTCTCTTTTAATTTTATGGAAGAATCCTTTTGTTTAGCATTTCTTGTTTTACATTTAACACCATCCGTAGTAGTGCAATTACTATTGCATCTGTTCTGTATATTGAGATCGAGTTTATGATAAAGATGATTAGAGTTCATTTTTCTTCATTATATCTAGCAAAGCTGCAGTTGGCTTAAGCTAAGAAAAGATGCACAAACTAGAGCCATACACTGAAATGGGCCTCACCCTTATTTTTTTCCTTTTGTTTATATGATTTATTTTCTTCAATTTGGTTAATTTCTCTTTTTATGGATTAGGTTTGTGTAGCAGTGTAAGAAGAAGCATAGCTAACTAACAAGTACCGCATTATTTATCTTTTCTCATGATAAATTTGTGAAAACAGATATTGATCATCATCTTGAATTTTGGTCAAATTTTATTTGGATAAATAAATTTGGAATCTGTGACTGTAAATAGGAGCTGTGAGCCTGTGAATGTGAGAGGGCAGAATATGGTGACAGTGTCTTGTTAGACTTGGGGGTGTAGAGTGGTGTCTCTCCTGTCCCTCTCTCATTGTTTTCTTGGCTTGCCTCGATCCCACCCTCACCTTCCCTTTTTTTCCCATTAACAATCTAACATTGATCTATTTCAATAAATGTAACATAAATCAAGGTTAGGTGTTGCGACAATTAATATCTTTATTAGTAAATACTGATCCATAGAGAATCTTAAGGCAATGAGACTGTTACTTGACATCCTCGAAAAATATCGAAACTCTAATCACATGATGCGAGAAAAAATTATACCTATCAGTACTAAACAAAAAATGACGAGATTGTTTTGCTTTGATGATGATATTATTGTTATCTTTTATTTTTTCTCATTGACGACGATGTTATTTGGTATATATGTATATTGATTCAATTACTCTCGAGTAATCATTTCTACTAGAAATCCGAATTGATGGTTGAAGGCTCATTAATGTATATCTTAACACTCTTCTTCATAACAAAATCTATATGAGCTGGCTTAGTCCATACCACTGACTATATATATAATCCACATAATAAATCACATAATTAAGTGGCAATAAATTGAGAGAGGCAGAAATCGAACTCGTGAGCTCATTTCACGATCTGCTCTGATATCATATCAAAGAATCAACTCTATCAAAAGTCCGAAATAATAATAAAAGGCATAGTAATGTATGTCTTAACAATTACAAGGACTGCTATAATTATAGCTCGATAGATTTTTCTTATATGTATCTATACTCTTCTCTGAACTTGTCATGTGAAACACATATCAAATTGTCACATGGCTTGCCTCGTGCACTTTTTCATGGCATCAAAGGGTTACTTCAACCTTCATATGCCCATAGGTGACCACAAGTTGTTCATATTTTCAACTGCAATACATAACTTAGAAAAGAAGGTGTTACAGGCCTTCGGTCAATCAATTGCGCGGATCGATCAGTTCTCCTAATTAAAGCGACTGAACATTCAACTTGATGATTGGTACTTTCTTTGTCCCATAATTTTTATAACGATACGTATTTCGAAGTGTTTTATTCTTATTCTTAACGATATCAGAAAAATCTTAAATAGATTCAGCACTAAAATTTATAATTTAATATATCATTAATATCTTGTAATAATTTTAAAAAAATAATATTTAATCATATTAAATTATATTTTGAGATGCGTGTTGTTATAAGATAAGTGGGAGGGAGATAATAGTATATTTCTGCAAGTACTTGCTATTAGGCTCAATGTATATCATGTATCAGTCACTTGTGCTCACAGAGTAATAATTGTATAGGATATCTTCATCACGTTGGTCAAACTTTATTAAACGAACTTCAACAAACTTTTTAACTTTTGATTAACTCATGATTAAGAGGAAAAAAAAGGGCGATCATTGATTGACATTGGAGACACAAAAAGGTGAACCAAAAGAGTGGGATTTGATTGACCATGCAACTCAACTCAACTCAGCTAAGCTATAATGCTAGCTAGTTGCATTGCATGGGGAGTGAGTTGAGTGAGTGATTCCGAGGATAAGAAAGCAGAAAAGTGAAAGTGATTATAAGAAAGCGAGTTACCTTTATGCAACAACACCAATGGTAAAAAAATATGCATGAAAAATGTGAATATATGATCTTGTTTTTGAGTATATGGAGAATGATCAAGGCATAATTAAAAGTTTGGTCCAAATTTGGCATGGAATCGTTCTACTGGCTTTGGTGCAGGGAGACTCAGTGAACTTCACTTTTTTGTTCTTGAAAAGACTGTAAAGATGGTGAAGGAAATGTAAAGGGCACAAATGGGTACCTTGAGTGAATTTATTTTCCTAATTTGTGTACATAAAAGCCTCAAATAGATTAAATTGAAATATGAGAGAATTTATGTTATAAGAGTAAAAGATACGGAGCACTCACAATCTAAGTCATATAATGGTGTTCCCTCCAGGTGGATGACTCCGATATCACAGTCCAAAAATTTCAACGACCCAATATTTTGTATCATTCAAATATATATTCATGTTTTATGTCCAAAAAAAAAAAATATTCGTGTGAGGAAACGTGTTGAAAATACATATCTATAATAAAATTTGAGAACTCAAAATAATAATATATATGGATACCGAGTTATTCCTATCATTATCAATTGGTTTTGAGATGAAATTTCAGAGATATAATAGAATATCAGAACCCAAAAAACCTAACAGACCAACAATCCATGTCGCCCAAATATATATCCGTGCTTCAAAATCCAAAAGAGGTATTCGTACGAGGGGGTGTGTTGAAAATATAAACCCATATTAGAATTTAAAAGCTCATAATAATAATATATATAGATCCTACATTATACCTCATATTGTTAATTCATTTTGAGATGAAACCCTATGATTGTAATACCTCCGACCCATAAAAAATACAACATAATAAAAAAAATCGTTCGATACATTGTCAATTTAAAATCGTTCTACAATTATTGTCATATGAAAATATATAATTTAAATTACAACTGATTTTTCACGTTAATACTATACTAATGTTTCATGTAAAATTTATATAAAATAATGTTTAATCGTTTTGATATGTTTTATTCTTTCGTGGACGTAAGGAGGATGTCTTTTCTTTTCTTTGAGTCCATAACAAGTTTGTTCTTATTTCAAACAATGTCATGACTCATACAATTTGTTAGAATCGAATGAAATTAATTAACTAAGTACTGATTCATATTCTCTCCGTTCCAAATAAATTATGATAGCACACATTTTGAGGTCTAATTTAATACGATCAAATGTCGTTTTTTACAAAATTATTATGAGATACTAATGATAGTTGTGAACTTTAATCCTGAGCTAATTTAAAATTTTTCTGACATCGTTAAGAAAAAGAATGAAACGTGTCAGAATACGTGTCATCATAATTTATTTGGGATGGAAAACGTAATATATTACGACCGATGATATATAACAATTTAATGTTTATAGATATCGCACAATATAGATCAAAATTTCACTGGAAGAACCTACTCACTCCGTCCAATATTAAATACAACACTCTCAATTATTACACTATTCAACACGTATTTTGAAAAACTTTATTTGTCGTTTTAATAATACAAGAAAATTATGATACTGACGTCAGGGTAAAATATATAATTTAAATTATTATCAATATTTTACGATAATTTTTAAAAAAATAATATTTAATCATTCAATATGTAAGTTAATATCTCAATAGATATATTTTTTAAAATATTATAAATAATTCAAAAAGAAGAAAACATCTTACTCAATTGTTGTTTCTGTTATTGGAAGGGAGGGAGTATCAGGTGCGGATGAGAGAGAATACGATTTTTTTCATTATTTGTTTTTCTTTGAATTCTCTTTTCAATATGTGGTTTTTTTAAATGGAATCGATGGCCGCCCGTGACCCCCTCTGTGGTCATGTCAGAGCATAGATCAGCTAAGGGACCCACGCTTCGAATAATCCTAATAAAAAATCGAAAAATAAATGGAATTTATGGTTTCATGATATATGAAACATTTATTCAATTAGATCATTTCAAAATATAAATAATATATTTTATTTAATAATTTTTTTAAATATATATTAAATAATTTCATCTGTTATAATATATTCATTATTTTTTTCATAATTATTATAATAAATTCTATTATTAGAAAATTTTTTTCTTTATCAAATTTCATAAAAATTCAATACATACATAAATCCATCGATTTTATCGTTTTTTATATTATAAAATAGTGAAAGTAAAAAAAAAAGGGTGGGGGAGTACAATTACTGTCATTCTGCTGTACCATCATTGTCATCCCCAATTCTCCATTGTGAGCATATATGAAAGAGATATCGAACGAAAGCTGCATGTGAAATTATGCCAACATTCCTATATATGTCGTCTAAGTTAAGACGACCTGAAAGTCGATGTTAGGAGCATAACATGAAATTCAATTCATTGAATATTTTGGAAGATAATAAATCAATGCTTCGTATATGCATCTTCCATAAACTTATTCCTCGGTCCCGAACAATGAAGTCGAGACTGTTTAATTTTCATAGTTTTTGAGACAAATTTTGAATCAGAGCCATGATGAGACATCAAACCTCGTTTTTCTCAAGGCATTTCGTAAAATGTTAATAATTATTTGTGTCATATACTTCAATGGTATGTTATAAATTGCCTTTGATCGCCTTATTTCACTTGTAATACGGAGTTCTCAAATTGCGTATTGCATAAAGAAGATATGGAAATATTGTAATTTTATTAGGACAAAACGGGACATTAAATAGCTTAAGAGACAAAAGTCTATTAAGAAAACGGAGTTCTCTCCTTATTCTAGTTTACTTCTTTGATGCCCTGATTCTATGCGGGTACTTGTATTGTTGTATTGCTTATTTTGGCTACAGCCAGTATCTATCAAAAAAAAAAAAAAAAAAGTCTATTAAGACCATAATACACATTTACACTAGTATATGTTTAAGCTCTTTAAACATTGCACTTAATATATGGTTTTTTGCTTCGTCAGCATAACTTATGAAAAGTCAAAAAGGTTCTCATAGGAGTAGTTTATGATGGTTTCCAGCAAATTTTAAGTATTAGGTCAACTAATATCATGCCCACCATAGTTGAAACTTTGTGAGAATTCTCTGGTCGCATTTCATCTTTTTAAATTAAGGTGCTGTGTAATTATGTTTAAAATCTGTTATATTTTTATACTACTCCTTCTGTTGTGCCCATAAGTATGATACAATTGAAAGGAATGGATAATTTTTCATGTATAATTACGAATATTAGTTCTTTGATCTCTTCTTTCAGAAAGAGTTTGTGGTCAATGAATTCAGCAGATGCACGAATCATCAACTCGATTTTGGTTGGTGCAACGAAAGTAATAAAAGGAGATTTTTCAAGAAGAGTTTTGTTTTTAAAACTCTTCACCATGGGAATCATTCATTAATTAAGAATTTTAGTACCAACGCTCTATAAACAAAACTTAACCAGTTACTTTGTCATGTTAAACAGTCACTCTGGGTTGATCATATTGTTTAAAAAAAAAATTACTACACAGTTATCATATCAGATCATGTCATCAATCGGTATATTGGAAAAAGAGAGGCTAATGTAACATTGCCTAACTAGTTACCTTTAACCGTTGGATCAAAAAAAAAAAATTAAAAAAAGATAATTTCAAATCTAATTGATCCAACGATTAAAAAAAAATCACGATATAACGCTACATTAGCCTTATTTTTTCGTATTTATAGAGTTTGTTTTAAGATATATTCATATGATAGGGGAAGTATTTGACAATTCATCTCAATCCTTGTCTTGTTGCATTTGTATGTTTCCTAACAAACCTTGATTCCCTCTCATTCCCTTTCAATTCCCAATTCACAATCCTTTTCTCACCATAACTGTATCATTCATGTGTATCAAGATTGAGACACATACGTCAAGGGATACTTTCCTGACTCGAATATATCTGGGGAATTTTTAAACAATGTACATCATCACATATTTATAAACATTTATGCTTCAACTCTCCCATTTAATAAAGATTTGTATTCTTAAAAAAAGACTGATCAGATTTATTACTACTAAAATTTCCTCCACGAATTATGCTGCCATGTTACATTTTCAAAGACCATAGTTTTACGGACTTCTCATATTTTCTGAGTTATCACATGTGGTGGTTTTGGAAGGTTGTATTTGTCTGAGTTCTACTGTTGTCGAATAATGATTAATAAATAACATAGGATCCTCTAAATTTATAACTTCTGCCATAACCAACAGAGCAATTTAAGAATGTTTCCCTAATATTGTCGTAACCATGTTTGTTTATCCGTCTGGATCAGTCACGTTCTAAAGTAACACCTAGCTAGATACTTTCGGAAGACCTAAGTTATTTCAAAGCCCAAAAATCTTTTAAAAAAAATCTATTCTTATCAATCATCTGTAACAAAATCACTTCGCACGTTACAATTCTTACACCTATTGTCAATCGAAGTTCTGCTCAGAAACCTCGTCCGAGAACCTGTATAGGGCAGGTGCTCCTATGGCACACAGCAGTTTTTTTTTTTTTTCGTTCGAACTCGTTAACCCGACTGTTTTTAAAACGTTACTATATCCCAACTTGCTTCGTAGCCTATACAAGATTGATTCAGGTAGTTATAACAATGCCGTGATGATCAGGTAATGACTTTTAATGGAATCAAGAAGGATTTGACCAGTTGACCTTGAAGATATAGCATCGAGCTTGAGCTATGCGAATTTTTTACATCAAAACTAGAAAGATTTGCAATTTGTAAAGAGAGATGCTGATTAGCTTGGCATGGGCCAAGTTGGTACTGCTTTCTTTGGACTATGCAGGGCCTGGACTGCAGCCCAGCGACATGCTACCGAGATCACATAGCCTGGTAAACAACCTCCTTGTTTATCTGGCCTTGACTTGACCAATCACGGATCGAAAGACTCGTAAGCCCAATCAATTTAAATATATAAAATTATTTTCATCTTTTTTTTATAGAGAAATACTAATCACACTCTTACATTTTATTTTATTTTTTGGATTTTTCGTAAATGAAACAATCAAAAGAAAAATATCAAAAAAGAGAATGCACAACAAATATATTTAACATTTTTTTAATATCAAAATTTGATTTTCTTTGATATCAAATTTGATTGATTATATATTAATTACATCATCTCATATTTATAATTTTATAATTAATATATTTAATTTATAACGATTTTTTATTATCCTTTACTGAAAATTCCCCACAAATACCATCATTTTCAAAAACATACTACTCATTTTTTAAATTCCCAGTTATCATTTCATTCCTATCCTACCCCATCCC
>JAOVYX010019801.1:0-17945 GCA_035668315.1 Drosera spatulata
CAAAGCAGCATCACAGCATCAACAATTTCCATCCAGCAACTGAAGCACACCAGCTAACAGCTAGCAACCAACGTACTAAGATTGGTACCATGCAAGCTAACCTCTAGTACAGCAACACACATCAACAAAAAATACCAATCAAACCACCTGTAGCAGCAACAACAGAGACATGTCCCAAACAAAGAAACCCTTTTTTTTTTGTCTTTTTTCTTTTCTCTCTTTTTCTTTTCTTCCTTTTTTTTATTCGTTTTGTTTTTTTTCTATTATTTTTCAAACATCTATTTTAGTTACAACATCGGTGCAAAAACTATCCAGACCGAATATTACATTAAACAAAATAGATCATCTGATGTGCTAATACATCCGAAAATACGTGAGATCATTTATATGCATGCAAGCTCACACTAAGAGCCTTCAGGTGCTGTTGGGGGCATACCTGTAATTGAAACGCATAACCGTGAGCTAACAAAGCTCAGCAACCTAAGGTGTATGAATCCCAATCACTGAGAACTTACGCTAACGGTTATGGCGACCGCCAAAGGTCCCTAAAACATATATGATAGGAAAATATGGACGCCATATCAATCAGCATCGTTTTACATCGCTTTATATGGCTTCGTATCGCTTTTAAGAGTCATTCCTTTCTTTTGTATTTATTTAGGGTTCATGGCTTGACTCAAAAGCGGATATGACCGACTCAGAGTACAGAGATAAAGTGTCAATCGTCAGTCAGACTACCCAATAGATTGTATTTTCACACCTGCCTACTTCGTGCATCGCCTTGCACCACTTGTGCACATTCAATGAGGCACCGCATGTCAACATTGAGATAATTTGGGTCTCCCTGCAGAGAGCAACACGTGGCCCCGCCACAACGGCGTCGAAGCCGCTGCATGCATGCAAAGAAGATGGGGAATGCCCATCGCTCTCTAACTAGTTCTCACCCGTGACGTTGACTCAGAGGATAACACTGGAGTGCAATGACTCAAACCCAAGCCACCAAGGCTATTCAAGGAAGCAACAAATGATCGCAATGGATCAAAGAAGGGACGTCATATTCGACTTTCTCGATAATTTCAAGGAAAATGACCAACGATCCAACGGATCCAAAACGGATGTCAATGCCGACCTTATCAGTTCGAGGATACGATATTTCTTATTCGTTCGCTTTTTCATTAGTTCACATAGATAGTGTAACTATGCTCTACATCCCCCGTTTCCTTTTTATTAATCGTTTAGAGGTCGCTTTCATTTATTTCCCGAGAGGGTATATATAATATAATGGTGTGTATTCTACTTTATTTCAACCCAAATATCCCACCACGTATCAAACATGATCATAAATACACGTCTAAGGTTATATTTCCATGCGTATGAGTTATATATCTCATATACGCATTTAGGTTTAAGGTTCAACGTACGAGGTCGATAATTTCCTTGGTCAGGAGGCCGTCGCGGCCGTGACTTGCCCTGTCGCGGGCGCGACCCCCGTCACGGGCTAGCGGTGACAGGAGGTAGGACAACGGGGTGGCAGAGCGAGGGAAGGGTTCTTGACGTCATGGGTACCAATGGATGTGCATTAATAAGCGTAAAATGACTTAACGAAGCTTTCCGACCAAAGCCCAATGGGCAGCGGTGACAAAAGTGTGACAGTGCAAGACGAAGTACTTTGGTGATGTTGGCTGTCACGGTGTCGATGTTGGAACGTAAACAAGTCTTAAAAAGCCTTACTGACACTTTCCGACGATATTCCGATCACTTTTACGGCCATCGACAGTGACGACGATCGGACAGAACAGTAAAAAAGGTCGGACAGCGGGGTGGTGACCTTGGGTGTCGAAGGTTCTAAGGTTTCTTTAACCCTAAGTAAAACTAGGGTTAAACACGCTTCAAAGGTAACCTAGTCCCTCTCGATCCGTCTCGTGCTTAATATTTCATCAATATGATGTGTTATGATGTTTATGATGAGAAGGGTACCGCCAGGAGGGCGATGATATACTTGTTTGCTTGATTAATGCGTTAAGACGATAACAGAACAAAAGTTTCGATAATATATGCATGGGTGCGCATGCATTAGGTTAGGAGACACTATTTAATGCTAATAATGATCCTAAAATGTCTGAACGTACTTCTTTGAATATGTTTACGCTTAATATATGATATGAGAAATTATACTTAATTACGGAATTTTTGAAATAACGAAACTAAGGTTTCAATAATATATGTGCATGGGTACATGCAGACGTAAAATAATATTAATTACGACCCCTAAAATGCCATGGATGAACTTCGTTATATGTGTGCATGCTTGGTGTGGTGATACGATGAATTATATTTGATCACGGGGTTTATGTACTAAAAGAGTATTAAATATACCATGGAGGGATTGGGTCGTATTGACATCAGGATCAAGACCGAGGATGATTGTTTTATATGTTTGATATGTGATGTGGGGTATTGAGATTGAAATGGGTTAGAATACGCACCATTATAACATATATGTCCTCTCGGGAAATAAACGGAAACGACCCCTAAATGCTTAAATAAAAAGGACATGAGTACGCATGGCTTGGTTTTATTATCTTAGTGATATGGACTAACGAAAAACGAATAAAATAATACATATGTGTCCTTGAGCTGTGAAGGTCGAGCATTGCACGTCCCTTCTTGGATCCGTTGCATCGTTGGTCGTTTTCTTTGAAAATGTTGTGAAGGTTGAGCATGGCGTCCCTTCCTGGGTCCGGCGTGACCAATGTTTACATCCTTTGGAATTGTCATGAAGAAGGTCGTACTTAATGTCCCTTCTTGGATCCATTGGGATCATTTATTATTTCTCTAAATAAGCCTGGGTAGCTGTGTTAAAACGTTATTCTTTAACTCATCGTCACGGGCGAGGAAACTAGCTAGGGACCGATGAGCATTCCCCATCCTCTTAGTATGCATACAGCAGCTTCGACGCCGTCGTGACGGGACCACGGGTGACTCTTTGCAGGGAGACCCAAATTATCTCAATGCAGGCGTATGATGTCTCATTGAATCCGCACATTGGTGCAAGGCAACGCACAAAACATGCAGGTGCGAAAACATAATCTCATGGATAGCCCGGTTGACGATTGACGTATTATCGCTGTACTCCGAGTCCGTCATGTCTTCGGAGTTATCTTTCGAGTCGAGTCATGGACTCGTGGTAATAAAAACAAAAGGACAGAAAATATATGAAGACGTATAACGAAAGTACTGTTTGACATGGCGCCCATATTTTTCTATAAGTTATGAAAATATTTTACTGTGACTCACCGATTCGCCATAGTTTGGGGAGTGCCCTACAAACGAAACTCATATACACTAGGTTACTGAATTTTATACTCATGAGTTATGTTTTTCATTTGCAGAAAATCAACAGTTTGATGATAGAGTCCAGTAGAGTGAAGACTGCATGTATATAGCTATCTCACGTTGGATATCATGTAACTAAATTGATAGATTTTGGCTACCGAAAGCTGACCGGAGATAATATGTAATGTGACTTGTTATATTTTGGTTACTGAAAATAGACTGTAATTCTATGCATTAAATATTACTGTTATAATTATGTAATATAATTGCTTAGTTAGTTTTCCTTATCTTCTATACCTCTGAACCTGTTCGGGTTACTTGGCCTTGTCACGGAATGGGTTCGTGATGGCATAACGCCCATGCGTCGCCAAGACGTGAAAGTCGTGGCATAACAGTTTCTGAAAAACCGTCAACGATTTCTAATGTTCCAGAATAAGGTGCTCTCAGTGATTTGAATCCGTTATTAGTTTTAGAAACCGGTGAGGGTTTTGATGTGTTGCAATTTGAGGTGCTCTTAGTGATCCAAAACCATTGACGTTTTCAGAAATTGGTGACGGTTTTGATGTGTTGCAATTTAAGGTGCTCTCAGTGATCCAAAATTGTTGACGGTTTCAGAAATCGGTGACAGTTTTGATGTGTTGCAGTTTGAGGTGCTCTCGGTGATCCAAAATCGTTGACGATTTCAGAAATCAATGACGGTTTTGATGTGTTGCAGTTTGAGGTGCTCTCAGTGATCTAAAACCGTTGACGGTTTTTATAAATCGGTGACGGTTTTGATTTTTTTTCTTGTCATTGATCGTTTCATCGTGATCTGTACAATATTAAGCCCAAACTTATATAGGTCCTGGGTGGAACCTTGGTTACTTTATTAATTTCAAACAAAAATACAAGATGAGGGGGACATAAAACCTTACCTCATGAACTAATTTAACTTTACAAAGCAATATTGCTACATATATTAATCAAAGGCATATGAAAAAATCACTCCAAAGAAGTCACAATATCTTTCATCTTTTTCAAACTCCCATCCGAATTGGAAGTCCTCTCGTCGGCTTTCTTGTCTTCCTTCCGGTATCTAGCATCAAGATAATCCTTCCAACACATCAAGCACTCCAAAGATTCGGGACATAGCCGGCTTCTTCTATCATCAAGCACTCGACCGCTAGCGGAGAAGCATGACTCGGACGCCACCGTGAAAACTTGAGCACTAAGAATATCACGTGTCATTGCTCCCAAAATAGGATAGTGCGCCGAAGAAACTTTCCATCAAGATAAGATATCAAAATTGACTAAATCGTTGGGAGATATGAAAACAATGAAGTCATTTTGTTGATATAAGGTCAATTCATTGAAATTTTATTGTGCACTATTAGGCTTCTTCTTCTTAACAAGATTGTAAAGATATTGATATTTATCCTCATTTTATTGGTATGAGGAACTACTAGCACTAGAAGCTTCATATGAGATCCTATCTTTGTTGTCATAAGTATGAAACATTCCATTCTTAGCATCCTTAAATTGCTCTACTTTATCACTTAGACTTATTCATAAGTTCTTATCTATTGCATCTAATATGTTTTCTACCCCTTACAACTTTACTAGGGGATTCAAAGCACATGCAATGGAAAAAAATGGAGGGATATCCTCATAGTACTTGAGGAATTTAGCCTCTATTTTAGCAATGACATGGATTAAAGGTCCTAAATATCTATACTCATATAACAATCTAGCAATATTAAGCAATTCGGGAAGAACAAGATGAGAAGTGGGATAGTAAACACCCGATAATTTTACCGTTGCCTCGTGGAAGACCTCCAACAAGTTGCACAAACATTATGAAATGTACCAACATTCGGTTGAAGACTTCTCTCCCGTAAACTTTGAGATGATGAACAGGTTGTAGACCTCCTTATATTGCACCGCCCTCTTTAACATCAAGTACGTCGAGTTCCAACGATGTTGAACATCCAACAACGATTTCAAAGGCTTCATTCCCATCTCCTTACATACAGCCTTGAATTCTTGTATTTTCTTGTCACTACTATTAACGAACATCAAAACATCACAGATACATTGCACATAGTGTCCAATAGTTTCTTCTGTTAGGCCATCTTTAACTATAAGGTTTATTACGTGACAACAACACCTAACATGGAGTAACATACCATCACACATAGGATCCAAAGCGGTTTTAAACATTTGAACCGTTCCATCATTGTTTGAAGCATTATCAATAGATATACTCAAGATCTTGCCAAACAACTTAAACTCACGTAGAATGGGCAAAATCAAATTATAAATTTCTTGCTAGTATGAGGATTAGAAAATAATCTAAAAGCAATGATATATTTTTGTTAGTACCAATCGTGAACCCAATGAACGGTCAAACGTAAGTAAAGAACTTGAAAACTAGTGGTCCAAATATCGGACGTAATACAAACTTTTCCATCATAAACGGAAAATATTTATATCAATTGTTTCCTTTTATCAAAGTAAAGCTTTAAAGCATCCGATCTAATAGTGTTTCTATGGTTTCTTTGATAACTATAAAGTTTATTATGTGACAACAACACCTAACATGAAGTAACATACTATCACACATAGGATCCAAAGCGGTTTTAAACATTTGAACCGTTCCATCATTGTTTAAAGCATTAGTAAAAAAGATATACTCAAGATCTTGTCAAACAACTTAAACTCACGTAGAATGGACAAAATCAAATTATAAATTTCCTCGCTACTATGAGGATAAGGAAATAATCTAAAAGCAATGATACATTTTTGTTAGTAGCAATCGTGAACCCAATGAACGGTCAAACGTAAATAAAGAACTTGAAAACTAGTGGTACAAACATCGGAGGTAATACAAACTTTTCCATCATAAACGAAAAATATTTATATCAATTGTTTCCTTTAATCAAAGTAAAGCTTTACAACATCCGATCTAATAGTGTTTCTATGGTTTTTTTGATAACTATAAGGTTTATTACGTGACAACAACACCTAACATGGAGTAACATACCATCACACATAGGATCGAAAGCGAATTTAAACATTTGAACCATTCTATCATTGTTTGAAGCATTAATAAAAGATATACTCAAGATCTTGTCAAACAACTTAAAGTCACGTAGAATGGACAAAATCAAATTATAAATTTTCTCGCTACTATGAGGATAAGGAAATAATCTAAAAGCAATGATACATTTTTGTAAGTATCAATCGTGAACCCAATGAACGGTCAAATGTAAATAAAGAACTTGAAAACTAGTGGTACAAACATCGGAGGTAATACAAACTTTTCCATCATAAACGAAAAATATTTATATCAATTGTTTCCTTTAATCAAAGTAAAGCTTTACAACATCCGATCTAATAGTGTTTCTATGGTTTTTTTGATAACTATAAGGTTTATTACGTGACAACAACACCTAACATGGAGTAACATACCATCACACATAGGATCGAAAGCGAATTTAAACATTTGAACCATTCTATCATTGTTTGAAGCATTAATAAAAGATATACTCAAGATCTTGTCAAACAACTTAAAGTCACGTAGAATGGACAAAATCAAATTATAAATTTTCTCGCTACTATGAGGATAAGGAAATAATCTAAAAGCAATGATACATTTTTGTAAGTATCAATCGTGAACCCAATGAACGGTCAAACATAAATAAAGAACTTGAAAACTAGTGGTCCAAATATCGGAGGCAATATAAACTTTTCCATCATAAGCGAAAAACATTTGTATCAATTGTTTCCTTTTATCAAGATAAAGGTTTAAAGCATCCGATCTAATGGTGTTTCTATGGTTTCTTTGATAAGTAGGTTGTAATACATTTTGAACATACCTAGTAAATTTAGGATTATCCGCAAAATTCTAAGATAGTTCATTATGGACTATAAATTCGGCCAACATTTCACGTTGACGGCCATGATTATATGTCCAAAATTCACCCTCATTATTCAATTGGGTTTGTCCCTTAGGGACATTGCCTTCTTTCGCAAGACAAGTTTTTCCATGTCTTAACAAATGCGAAGTACCTTTATCCGTTGAGAAGATCTTAGCACACATTGTGCACTTAGCGGCGGTCACCTTCCCATTTGCTGCTTTGACCTTCTCGAAATATGACCAACACTCCGAGCCTTTTCTCGATGAAAAAACGACGGATGCAACGTTTGATTGTCCCTCTTCGGATTGAGGAGTCCCTATGCTTTGCGGAATAATATCGGGAACGTTGATTCACCTTCCGACATCATCATGTGTAGGAAAGACAACATTATCGTCAACATTATACATATTTTGATTTTGCGATGAGTGAGCCATTACTATGTCGGATTTCTAAAGAATGAGAAGTAGCAAGAGAGTTTTAAAAAATTGGAGAGTTTGATTACAAGAAAATATGAAAGATTTTGTGAATATATGAGTTTGATGCAACGTTTGATTGTCCCTCTTCGGATTGAGGAGTCCCTACGCTTTGCGGAATAATATCGGGAACGTTGATTCGCCTTCCGACATCATCATGTGTAGGAAAGACAACATTATCGTCAACATTATACATATTTTGATTTTGCGATGAGTGAGCCATTACTATGTCGGATTTCTAAAGAATGAGAAGTAGCAAGAGAGTTTTAGAAAATTGGAGAGTTTGATTATAAGAAAATATGGAAGATTTTGTGAATATATGAGTTAGACAAAATGAATTAGACAAAATGGCCCTCAAAATTTAACCGTTTTATGACCGTTGATGGGGTATTTTTGTCTAATTTTTGAAAAAATAGCCATAGTGAAAATATTATTAAAAAATAAAATCATCAGCGGTTTCAAAAACCGTCAACGGTTTATGAAGAACAGGTAACGGTTTTCAAGAACAGGACACGATTTTCGAAATGACAGAAATTCATGCATCAAAACCGATGACGATTTTGAGGGTTAAGGGTTTTTGTCCATCCAAAACCATTGACGTATTCCACAAAACCGTTCACGTTTATGTAAAAACCATTGACGATTTTTTATAACCGTCAATGATTATAAAAACCTGAGACATACATGATGGGTTCCGTTTGACAGTTTTGAAAAATCATCAACAATTTTGAGATTAAACATCAACAATTTTTTTTTTAAATGACACAATGAAAGGGCTGGGCCGGCCTGACCTGAAAAAATCACCGGGCGGACCAGCCTGACCCGATATACAGTAACAGGCCGAGCGGCCCAGGGCCGACCCAAGCGCGTTATTATGACACCATTAAACGCACCCCTCAACCTCAATAAAAAAATGACAAACACCACAATCCCTCCCTTCTCCGCTTCGGCCACCTCGCCGCCTTAGATCTCCTCCACTCAAATCCTCGGGTTCCGCACCTTGGCGGTCGCATTCTTGCCGGCGCCGTCGAGGACAACGTGAACCGCCGTCGTGTGAGGAGAGAATGCGATGGTAGAGGATTGAGGGTGAGTGTTGGGGTTTTTGTTATGTGGCGTCGATTCGTGTTGTTGCGAATGAAGCTGAGGAGTTGGTTACTGGTGCGTGTTTTGGAATGTGAGGATGGATGTGGAGAAGTAGCGGGGTTGTTATTAATATGACGACGCTGGTTCTTGAGTAGTAGTATCTGATTGAATGTTGTGTGAGGAGGATTAGTCACGGTGACTTTTTGTGCTTTGACTAGGGAACTTGTTATTTGAGTCGTTGAATTTGGATAGTTATCTGGGAATGAGGGTAGGTCCATCAAAAATCACTCTATGATGGATAAATGTTTCTGAGAGATTGCATTTCTATTGACTGAACGTAGCACTTGTAGTGTTTATGCTATACGTATCTGTTTCGCTGCATGATGATTAATCTTCTCTTTTATATGCATGTAGTTGTATTACGGTATATGCTTCAATGCCAAGTGATGAAATTAGGATATTATACCCTGTTGTTTTCAACCTTGCATGAGCATATACGCTGCATGCCTGCACCATAGGCTTGTACTTGGATTTTGGTTTGGTAGGTGGTATGCTTGTGCCATTGTCTTTGGCATATGATGCGAACATTTTGAATCTGTTACTCTTAATTGCTTTTATTTGTTTTGCTCACATGGTTACTGTCGTTCCAAAACATGACCTGCTTGGTACTGCGGAGATGTGCTTGGACTGTTGTCATTATCATATGCTTGTAATGGCATAATTTTTAAGTTGTAGAACATGTGATTTAAGACACCCTTGTTAAACGTCGGGTCCTGTGTGGACTTGACTAGTGAGGATAGTTTTGCAGCATGTACATGACCTATCTGGTTTATTTCCTCATTGTTGATAACTCACACGAGGCATCTTTTGTGTGATGATGACAATGATGTGGCCTATTCATAGTAATTTTGCATTTTTCTGCTGAGTTAATTTACTTCGTGCTTCTGGTAATATTCATTGTAATCCAAGTATCGTCAATTCTGTTTTGGCTGAACTGTTAATTAACCCACGATCTAGCTGATGCATTAACTTAATCTGCAACAACATTATATCAGGGAAGCAATCTGTTCTGTGTTACTTCCATTCAGTGTCACTTCGGTTTGACTTGCTTCAATGCAGCCTGTGTCAGTGATGAGTGCGTTTTTCAAACATGTAGCATGAGGAAAACATTTCTTGGATATGCCTCAGAAATAATCAGCGGTAGTTGTGAAACTCTGGGCTGAGTTCACTGATGTATTAGTATTTTTTTATTATGCCTAAATTTACTCGCACCTATTTAGTTTTTGCATTTCATGCTTTTGTCGTGTAAAGTCCGGTAGCTATGCTTTTGTTTTGTCAAGTGTAGGTCTCTTTTACTGAAGAAACGCTCAGAGACTGTAGTTGCCAATGGCCGTAACTCTATCAATGACCTCCTAGTTCATTAACAGTGACGTTGTGCTGATGTTATGCACAGGTGCAGGATCTAAAAGACTCGCAGCTTGAGCAGAACATCAAGATTGTATAGAAATTTTGGTCGTCAATCCGAAGTCTTTATCAATTCATACATATCTCAATTGCAGGAAGCATCAGTTTTGCTCAAGGCTCGTAGGTTAACTTTCTTAGTAGAGATTTCTTTAACTTGAAGCCTGAGTTTCAAGCTGGAAATGGCGAGGTGCATATATATATATATATCTACTTGTTGACTGGCTGTGAATTCTACTCTTAAATGGCAGAAGCAATGTTTTCTAGCTTATTCGACCAGAACATAGAGGAACTGATGTTGTCCATTGGTTCATGATGATTAAATCCTTTGTGATTCGATACAGGGAAGGGGGTTAGTTTTTGGAGAATCAGCTTGCAGTTGGAGTTCCAACTTCCAAGGGACGACATATATTATGGACTGTTGGTGATTATTTTTAGACGACAAAAGTGGACTGATAATCAGGTAAGTTTCTTGCCTTCTCGCTCTATCGTTTCATATCATATCCTCATTCAACTTGCTCTGCCGGATTGACTTGTTCATGAGTTGAAAGTTGAAAGTTGAAAGTTGAAAGTGATGTTTTAGTACCAAAATGTTGTGTTCGACTTCTGTTTTTATGTCATGCTTGTTTTGATCTATCCTGTTTCTGACTCTGATGCACTATAAACCTTAAGATTAGCTACAGCACTAGTTGAAAGTAGGATTAAGGCATGAATGAAGGTGGAGATGCTTGAGAACAGCACTGGCCATTCTGGATATTCCTATTTGGAAAAGATTTAGGAGCAGATCTCCGTGACTCTTTTTCGTTTTGGTTCCATTTGGAAAAAGAATTGCATATTCTTCTTTGACCAGAATATGCCGCACTAATTGTGTCAGGGGCACCAATAAACGTTAATCGTGAAAATGAAGTTTAGTGCCTTTCATCAAATCCCTTTTCAAATATCTGAATGGAATGGATTAATATTACGACAGTACGAACAAATCATATAAATGTCGTTGTGGTAGGCTTTATTCAACTGGCCTGTACGTGCAGTACATAATATGGACCAGAGTTGTCTTCTTTCCTATAATACATATTATGGATACTTGGCAAAAAATGAATCTGTACTTTAAGATGAAGTATCTTTTCCGGACCATGTTAGTCATTTGGCATATCTTTCGCCACATCAAAGCTATATGTAGTCTTTTTAGTCTGAGCAACCCCGGACTATCAACACTTTCATAGTTGATAATACATAGACCAAGACGCCGACAACTTGAAGCTTTTGGCATGGATGCATATTCAACCATGTACTTAAGTAATACCATATGCTACATTGCTTTCGGCGAAAATCTTGCTAGCTCTCAAGTATTGAATAAAATGGGGTTACAAAGATTAGATGCTCCCCTAAACCAATACCATGAGTCTACTTAACTTGATGCCAGCTGCTTTGCTCTAAATTTTGTCTCCTTTGTTGGATTTCAAGTTATAAGGAACCTTTCCATTTTGCTCATATATTTGTCGGCCCTTGATTGTTGGAAGTACGGCTACTTCGAAAGGCTAGATTTCCTTAGCTCGTATAAAAATCTAGAGATCAACGTGATGAGTTCATACTTGGATTTTATTTCCTGAGTAAAGTAAGCTAGCTACAAAAAGGGAAAAACGTTTGAGAGACTTAGCTTCATTTATAGTACGCGGGTTAGATTTCATCTAGGCGTACGGTAGTTACTTCATACAACAGATTTATCTGAAAATTTGGAATTCCTTTTCTTGTTAGGGTTTCGAGAGTTAAGATATACGTCGTGGACCTTATGAGGGCTTGCAGATCGCAAAGTTATTAGACATCTGTATAATCTAGAAAGCAATATCTGAAATAGCTAGGCAGAAAGCCACATATGGTAAAGGTTCGTAGATCATTCTCTGTAACTTAGACTGTGGATTGACCAATAGAGATCAAATCCACCCGATATAAAGTGAATAAATACCTTGAGCTGCATAAACTCTAGAGAAATTGCTAAAGCTACAAGATTACACGGTTGAGCTCGCAGTAAATCATCTTGTTAAGTCCCAGTCACAAGAAATACTCTAGAAGGTTTGAAAATTTATAAAGTAATGTATCACAAACTGATGTTTTACTGAGAACCAGTTCTTAGATAAGAGTCAGTTCTTATGAAGAGATGGTTCTTGCACTTTTAGTTTCAGTTTCCCTATAAATTTCTAAGTGATCAATGAATAACAAAGCAATGCAGAACACCGGATTTATAATGGTTCGTTCTCAGCTTGGTAAGGGAGCGACATCCACTCTTCACGCACAGCAATATAGCACTATGTAAACCACTTTACAAGACACTCTTTGCTCTCTTGCTCACAGTTAACCAAACTACAAGACTT
The DNA here is from genome assembly GCA_035668315.1 of Drosera spatulata. Classification (NCBI taxonomy): domain Eukaryota; kingdom Viridiplantae; phylum Streptophyta; class Magnoliopsida; order Caryophyllales; family Droseraceae; genus Drosera; species Drosera spatulata. The sequence continues at coordinate 12,622 of JAOVYX010019801.1, forward strand.
CTTCAATAGCTCCTCTATCCTAGGACGCTACAGACGATTATCTACATCTACCCTAAGACTAGACAATCCCCTTTGCAAACTACCCTTGGTAGCTTGACTCTCACGACCCTTACAGACGCTCGGTCTCGGTCAACAATCGATCACAACTCCACGAGCTAGACCAATACAAACAACTCGAACATACAACACAATAAACCTATGGACATGAAAAGCTTGACATCATTATCATACAGTAAAGAACATTGAGCACATCTAAGGTTAAAATTCACTTCTAGATTTTCATTGCAAAATCAGAATTCAAACCTTCTTCAAATCACCAAGACAAAAGTTGAAAACACTTGTTTGAAAACAATCAATTTTTACTCTCTTCAAACTCTTTGTGATTTGGTAAGTTTCGAAAACATTCCCAGCATGCGTTAAATAAATTTTCTTTAAGCTACACACCAGGAACATGGACAATCATGGACATAGTGAAAGACAGGAGAAAAATAAGTCAAAAACAGTTTTTTTTTACTTGTCTCCTTAGTTTTAGGAATATTTGCAATTTTCTCGTTAAAACATATTTTCCTAAAACAGTCCACTACTCACCAATCTGAAAAATATATAGGTTTTTATCATATAAGTCCCTCAAATCTTCGTTAATTCCAAATAAGTCCCTGAAATCTTCATAATTTCAAATTAATCCTTCACATTGTTATGTATTGGACAACAACAACAAATCAAGCCTTTATCCCATCAAGTGGGGTCGACTATATGAATACGACGGCGTCATTCTAATCTGTCATGTACATCATCTTCAGTAAAATTATGACAGACTATATCATACTTCAAGGTTTTTCTCATGATCTTTTTAGGTCTTCCTCGTTCTCTCTTGACATGTGCTAACTCTCAAGCCTCACACCTCCTAAAAGGAGCGCTGTGACTGGTCTGCGTTTCACATGATCATACCATCTTAGTCGTGGCTCCCTCATCTTATCTTCTATTGAAACCACACCCACTTTTTGTCTGATAATTTCATTTTGTATCCTATCTATTCTTGTATATCCACACATTCGTCTTAACATTTTCATCTCGTTTACACTCATCTTCTATACATGCTGTCGCTTAATTGCCCAACATTCTGACTCATATAGCATCGCTGGTCGGATAGTTGTCTTGTAAAACTTTCCTTTTAACTTGGTAGGTATTGGATTTTTTGTCTTAAAATCTTTATAATTCCAATAGAGTCACTCAAATATTTATTTTAAGACAAAATAATCCATGTTTTTAAACAAAATAATTCTGTTTAATTCTTATTTTCATCAAATTCTTATTTATTTTGTTTAAAAATATGAATAAATAAAATACGAATCGAAAGTATTCTTGAAGTATCACAATTATATTGTTGGAATTAAAGAAGTTATGGATTGTATGGATCATTTTGCCCCATAAATAAGGATTCGGAGGATTAATTTGAAATTATGAAGATTTGAAGGATTTATTTGGAATTAACGAAGATTTGAAGGACTTATATGGCAAAAACCCGAAATATATTTGTCTTCACTAGAAATATGCGGATAATAATGGAAAATATCTTTCAGAGATAATGGATCCGAAAAAAAGGATTTCAAAACAGAAACGATTATAGTCCCAAGAGACGGCTCTTCCAAGACACAAGAGACGGCTCTTCAAAAATTATGTTTATCATTTGACCCTAAGTATTCAATAATTCAACTGTAGGATCAAATGTCGTATCTCATTGTCCTTATACAAGTATTTAGACTGTAGATCTCCAGTTTGCATCAACTTGATCTTGTGTTCTTTATGAGTTGGTATTTTTTTATTCTTGAGGTCTTTCACTTGAATTCGGCACTTCAATCTTTGATCAAGTTTCACTCCATGATCTTCAGGATTTTTTGTCTACAACACAAAACCTTCAAACTCATCCATGCTTGATAAAAATCTTCATGCGTTCCTTTAAGCCTTTAACCTTACATGTGCACCTACACACATAAAACTCAAAACAATATTAATGCATACATGTTTGTTATCATCAAAACACATGAGGTTCAACACATCTCCTCAGGACCTCATCTAGATCTGCCTCCGAGTGTGTCCGTTTCTGATGAAAACCTCAGTAAATAATCCAATGGAACATGAAGTTTGAGCATCATGAAGTTAATAAATGGGAGCTTAGACAACTCATGCTTTTGATTTTGTTTGGGCTAGTTACTCGCCTTCACTTTATGGGTCTTGTTCGTACAAATCAATCGGGTAGGTCTTTAAGATATGCTATCTATATGCACGATTGCACGGATGTGCACGGATGTGCACGGTGATCAGTGTAGATGCTGACTGTTGTGTTAGTTATTTTTTGCTTAGATATCAGGTTAGATTTAGTTTGAAATTTTCTTCTCCCTTTTCCTGTTATACTCTGCCCTGAGATATTGCTCTTCATAGAGAAATAGATGGTGGAACATAAGATGGTTTAGAAATTATAACCAACTGATCCAATACATTGAGCTGTCCTGTCTATAGTCAGTGATCCTCAAGACAGCAAGGGCTATGTAGATTGAGTTCATTTATTACATACTTCTTGTGCAATAAAAGACCAACTAGTCGAGTTTTAGACGTATTTTAGCGGCCATAAGAGGCCCTATGTGAATACCTTTACAGTATAGCGCCTTAAGTATCAAGGAAGCGAGGTCACCACTCTACCTTTCCTAGAGGCACCGTGCACTACCATATCGTTCCGTATCGTGTACGAACGTGTTCCTCTATGCTAACACCTGCTTCATCCCTTGTCTCTCCGAGTTATAAATATGTCCTCTCCTGTTGTCACCAAAACAAGCCTCTCCTTTTATTCTAACTCATCCCTTTAGTTTACAAATACTCTTCTTTTGTGTTTTAATTTCATAATCAAGATGCAAGACGATCATAGGAGGATGAAGGTGAAGAAAGGGTCTTTGGTTGTTCTAGTCGGGTTAGAGAACGATCACGACAATGATGTCAAGAAGTTTGTGATCCCGATTTCCCATATCCACCATCCTCTCTTTAGCAAGCTGCTTGATCGCGCACGGGAGTTATACGGGTATAACACAGATGGACCATTGAGGCTCCCGTGCTCAGCCGATGATTTCACTGATCTGCGATGGCGGATCGAGAAGGAATGTAGTCGTATAGAGAACCATCACCACCTCGGTCACTATCACTATCATGCTCTGCCTTTCCATACTTCCTGAAAGGAAAATTTTTTAGAATTAGTGAAGTATTTTAGCGCTGCATAACTAGATGCGCTAATGAGAGCTTCTTTGTTTAATTAATGATGCCTCTCTTGCACTTTATGACTTTTGTTTTAGCTTTCAGCTTCCAATCCACGGGTTCTATGTATAAATTTTGGCCTTCAAAGAAAAGTTGAAAGATTCATTATACAAATTTTGCTATCTTGGTTAACTTTGAAAAGATGTGATCATGCTCATGTTGAAATAGTGCATCGTGTGAGATTGTTATCGTTTTTTACTTGTATTAAAGTTCAGATTCTCCTTGACATGAACGAAAAGTTTGGCCAGGTTTGATCCAAGTCTTTGTGCTGCAGTGAGGCTATGACCAGGTTTGATCTGGTTTTTCAGTGATCCCTTCGTTGAACTTTCCTGTTAATTCCGAGCAAGGAAGAGGTACTGGAGATAAAACTTTGAAGGTTTGATGATTGTTTTGTTGGATTAGGGGGATGATTCAGGTTTGATCTGGTTTTTCAGTGATCCCTTCTGGTCTTGATATCTGTTACTGTCTCGTGGGAGCTCTCGTTTGGGTTTTATTTGGTTCAGATGATAAGAAATGTGTTTCAAGGCTGGTATGATGTCGATTCTGTTACGCTTAAGAGAACTTTTAGCCGACTGAAGAGACTGATGTTGATGAAGCGTTTGTTCTCCTGCTTTTAGACCAATTTGCTATGTTTCGGTTTCTCTTACAAAGAATAGTGTATGGTTTCGGAGACGGGAGGAAATATACGAGAGAGGCTTGATTGTTCATGCAGAGGTTCTTATTCTGTTATGAGATTGGACAGGATTATGGTGTAGGTCTGCACCGGTGGTCATGATTACCAATGGCATTCTAGTTTCATTGTTTTGGTCTCGGATTTCCAGTGTTAAATCTATACATCTGTGGTGCGAAGCCCCAATTATTAGCGCAGGGGTATTGGGGAAACCTCTTAATTTTGACGTGTAACTGGTAAAATGCATGCTTATTGAGGAAAAGATGACATAGGGAAGATGATTCATGGAAGGACAATGGGTACTGTGTGAGTGATGACGGGTAAGGATGGATGAAATGTATACAGTTAATATAAAGTTTTTTTAAGTGTTTTTCAGATATATCGCATCTTTAATCACATGATTGGAAATCATTAGTGAATTTTTGTATGATCCGCCATACTGATTCCATTTGCATTTTACTGCAAGGAGTATAGCAGGGAGCCTGACTACAGTTAGCTTTTAGCCGAGTAACAGTGGATTCAATTGGGCCAAAAAATTCTAATCTATATCGGCTCCTATGCTAATATTATTGTCTTGTTCAATGTATTTAAACCTAAATGGACCAAAATTAAAGAGAGAGTACTCCAATTTCTATAGGTACGGCAACTTTGGAAGGCGTGATTTAGGTTGGTCATAGATATTGAGATCCGTTTATGAAGCTTAGATACTATAAGAAAGGTTATGAAACTTATCTTGCTTAATTAGTATGGATAACCACCCACGAGAAGGACAAAACCATTAGGTTCTATAGAAGGACAAAATTACGTGGATTCAATCGTATTTTATAAGTTATCTATTTTGCATCAGGTGAGATCGAGTGGTTTGCATTTCATTACACATGTAGCAGTCTCAATCGCTTAGAAAGCATATTCTGTATATACAGGTAGCTAGAGCAACGTGTAACAGGTAGCTAGGTTTTGGTTTTGTGTCACTCACCCCAAACGTGGGTGATATCTATGGAGTATTTATATCATTTGTTGACGGTGATGTCTTAAATCCGCGTTCGTCTTCGCGTCCTTTTCCGTGTGGTTTCTTCGCGTAGCGTATCCGTGTCTCCTTCGTGTCTGGATTTGGCTTATAAAAGGGGATGATTGGTGGAGATGGAAAGACAGAGCAAGAGAGACGCAAGGAGAAGAGGGGAAAGGCAGAAAGGAGAAGGGGATCTGCAGGAGAGGAAGAGGAAGAGAAAAGAGAAGAAGAAGAAAAGGGATAGGAAACACTATTCACTTATACACATAAAAATATATTGAGGGTTTAAGAGATTTGTTTTAGAGATTATTATCTCTATCCCTTATTGTGAGATTCTCAATATTT
>JAOVYX010019802.1:0-17945 GCA_035668315.1 Drosera spatulata
ACTACATTTAACTCCATATTTATAGAGTGAAGTGGGTGCTCTTAAATATAAATTTGACGTGCTTACGACGACACGCACCAAGCAGCAAAATCAATCCCTAAAATTCTTGCCTCCTCTTTGAAATGGAGCAGGACGACGCAAAGAATGAGCTGGTAATCGATGACTCACTTAATGAGACATCGATGTAGCATGGCGACGCGGAGAATGAGCTGGCCATCTCCTCTTTGTTGTGAATCCGTTAATAATTAAAGGGAGATGTGTTAATGGTTCAAAATTTGATGGTGACGAAGATGTGTTCCGAATCTGGCCAGGCTACGACGAGGGAGGTGGTGACTAAGGAGACAGGGTGACGTTGTATCTGATTTTGTTTTGTTTTGTTTTTTGGTTTTTTTTCTTTTTGGAATGGTGACATTGATTGGTGTTGTTAATGTTGAGATTGAGTTGATTTTGATGCGGGATTCATGGATGAGGAGAGTGATTGTGGTCGGCGGTGGTGGTTGCTTCGGTCGGATTACGGCACGTATTACTTGCTCCGGTCGGATTCCGACGGACGTACTAATTCCTGCCGAAAGTACTAGTTGCTCCGGTAGGATTTCGACGGACGTATGGTTCCGGAGAACATACTAATTTGACTGGACGTATTAATTTTTCCAACTGTATATCGACGGACGTATTAACTTTTTTAGAAACGTATTATTTTTTTTAAACGTATTAGTTGGAATGCGGTGTGAATGGGATGGTATCTTGTGAGAATTTATAAAAATCAATGGTACCTCATTGCAATAAAGTCTTCTTTCTGGATATTTTTACTTTCTTAAATGTTTTTTTCTTTAGTAAAAATAAGGAAATGGAGATCTTGTTTTTTTGTTTTCGTTTTTTTTTTTTTTTTGCATTGCACCACCCTGCCTTCGTAAAAAGTACAGCAGGAAGTCCCCCAAAACTCCCTGGTGACCCTAATTCATTAATGGACTGTCCCCATTTTTGTGAGAGAATAGCCGCTGTTCTTAGTTATTCTTGAACGTTGAGACAAAAGGAAACATCCACCCAGATTTCATTCGGTATTCTGATTAAGTTTTTTTTTTTCCGTTTCAAAATAATATAATATTTTTATCGAAATTTCTCGAGATAAATTTATCGTCGTAAAACGATAAAATACTATGAAATATTAATGTTATTTTAAGTTATATATTTCAATCCTAACAAAACTTTCAAAATATATATTGAATAATATAAAAATTAATTTGTTTTATTTATTTTAGATGGAAAGCAAGCTGATTAACATTTTAGCAGCGCCTCCTCGTCTTTTAATCCTCCTCACTCTCTGTCAACTACAATAAATTTGAGTTCAACCAAAAAATTCACTGACAAAATCACCCATTCATCCTCCTCCTCCTTTCTGCCTTAGCTTGACTCACAAAACTCGGATCTCATTCAAGCTTGTGAGAGTATTGTTAAGTGTTGATTCAGGTACTTTGGTTGGTGGGTTTTGGTTTGGTTAGTGTGTGTGTGTGTTTTTTATATTTTTTTGAATGAGGTTTGGTTAGTGTTTAGTTGATGAAAGGTGTGATTTTTTTTGGTGTTTGATTTCAGTGGCAACAATGTCTGAGATGAAGCAAGTGGAATCTCAATCTATAGTGAGTGAAGTGGAAGGAGAAGAAAGGGGAGATGATGGTGGGGAGATGGTGATGGATGAGTCCAAGTTTAGTGTTGCCAGTCTTTTTTGGCATGGTGGCTCTGTCTATGATGCTTGGTTCAGTTGTGCCTCTAATCAGGTTCAGTTGAATCCTTTTACTAACATCTGATTCATGAAATGCCCACAAACTTTACCATCAAAGTTTTATATTTCGAGAAAGGGCAAGCCTGTTTGCATACTTGCCCTTCCGAGACACTGTCAATGGCATGATAACTGTGTTGTTGTTATTGGTAGTGACATTTGATGGTTGTTGGAGTGATTGCAGGTGGCTCAAGTGCTGTTGACACTTCCATACTCGTTCTCTCAAATGGGAATACTGTCAGGAGTCATATTACAGGTGTTCTATGGTCTGATAGGTAGTTGGACTGCATATCTCATCAGTGTTCTCTATATTGAGTATCGTAGCAGGAAGGAGAAAGAAGGTGTCAGCTTCAAAAATCATGTCATCCAGGTTAGACTCAGCAAAAATTCACTCGATTTGTTCGCTGGATTGTCGAATGCTCTCGTTTAGTTTGGAATCTCATGGTATCTTGTTCGTAGTTTAAGCCGTGGATCGAGAGGCAATTTTTTACTCAAACCATGCATTAAAGCTTTTGATTTTCCTTTCATGTTGTCAAATTGTATGTTGGGATTTCTCGTTTTGTTCGTTTCTCTTTGGTTGAAGATTGAGATCTCCATCAAGCAAATTTGAGTTGACATCATCTACTTTGTTTCATTTGGGCCATTTTGTTATACCCAACAGAATCTTCTTCGCCGTGTCCTCACCTTAATCAAATCTCATTTAGGTAGGATTCTGTTTGTGTCTCATCGAAGTGGGCTAATGGAATTTTGAGACTTTGCCTATGAAATTCTTGAGACTATGAAACAGAAAAAAAAGATCAAGTTGTTCTTGAGGTTCATATGCTATTTCCTATATTTGATGGTTTTCAATTCTGTTCTCTAGAGTATCAAATTGATGCAATCCAATGGAACATGGACATGTGGTACACACTAGTTGAGATATGGACCATGTGTGGTGTCCAAGTTTTACCCGGAGTGCTTGAGTTGACCAATTATAATAAACCTTGGACACTAAGGAATATAGAGAAATAAGGTTTATCTGCTGGTCTGACTCTCGTAGTTTAAGGATTCCTGTTGAAGTCTATCGGCTTGCCCCCGTAATGTGACTGGAATCTGCCATGTCAATGTACTTTAGAGCAGAATTCTTTTCCATGGTTGAAATCATCAACATGACTTTAGTTTGAGCTTTGAAGTTTGATAGACAAAAAGAAAGAATGCTTTCCTTGTCTATATTCTTGGAGTTCCTGGCATTGTCGAAAGCCTTGTGGATGCTCATACCGTGCATCAATATCGTGTTGCATCTGTTTCACTTCTCATGGCAGTGGTTTGAGGTGCTGGAAGGCCTGTTGGGGCCATACTGGAAGGCCATTGGACTAGCGTTTAACTGTACTTTCCTTCTGTTTGGCTCAGTGATACAACTTATAGCGTGTGCAAGGTTAGTATGATTTCGAGCGAATGATATTGTCTTTTGACTACTTTTTTTTTTGGATAAAATACTGTCTTTTGACTACTTGGTGATAGAATTGATTGTAATTACCCTTTGATTGACTGCAGCAACATATACTACATAAATGATCGGTTAGACAAGAGAACTTGGACCTACATTTTTGGGGCATGCTGCGCCTCGACTGTGTTTATCCCTTCATTTCACAACTACAGGATATGGTCATTTCTTGGCCTTGGAATGACCACCTACACCGCTTGGTACTTAACCATCGCAGCGCTTGTTCATGGCCAGGTAATATCTCATCACTTTACATCAATTTGATCGTCTCCCTCTTACAGCTTATTTAACCCAGTGTTTAGTTGATGTGAAAAATGCTCAACTACAGACCCCCGGTGTTACCCACTCAGGTCCAACTAAGTTGGTTCTCTATTTCACTGGAGCCACCAACATACTCTATACTTTTGGAGGGCACGCCGTAACTGTGTAAGTTTTCTATGACTTGTTCTCTCACAAAGAGCAGAAGCATATAAGTTTTATGTTCATAGTCAAGGGACACAAAATTCTAAGAGAATTGTGTCTATATTTGGAACTTTATCCAAGGAAATGGTTTTCTTTGCTGCTTTTATTACCATCAGATCAGAACTTAAGTTCATACTTTTCCTTTTGACGGCACTTGTGTGCTCTTTGCCATTCTTTTCATTTTTTTTCTTTTTCTTTTTTTTTCTTTTTTTTTTCTTTTCTTGTTTTTTTGTTTTTCTGCCCTTCTTTGATGATCATGAGCATTAAAGTAAAACTACTACCATTAGGAATGTCATTCTCTAGTGGAGAAAGTATCAATAAGAAGAAATGATTCAGTTCTGTATATGGGCCTACAATTCATATGCCATGCTTGTCATTATGATCGATGATCATCTCATTTCTTTATTTTTAGGCCTTAGGAAAATGGCCCTCCACTAATGGGCCTACAATTCATATGCCATGCTTGTCATTATGATGATCGTCTCATTTCTTTATTTTTAGGCCTTAGGAAAATGGCCCTCCACTAATCCTTTATCAACGAAGAAGAGAAAGATGAGTGACGCTTCTGTCTTTGCAAAAATAGTAGGGATCATGATGATGCTTTTAAGATTGTGGCTGAAACTAATAATGCCATCAAGCGTGTTTCTGAATATTTGGAACCTTAGAGTTTACTTGATTGTGAAAATTGTCCATGTCAACGTAACTCTTATGTTGAATACTGGCGTATTCCAGGGAAATCATGCATGCCATGTGGAAACCGCAAAAGTTCAAGTATATTTATCTTCTTGCCACTCTCTATGTTTTCACTCTTACAATTCCATCCGCCACGTCCGTCTACTGGGCCTTCGGTGATCAGCTGTTAAACCACTCCAATGCCTTCTCCCTTCTCCCTCGGAGTGGCTTCCGTGATGCCGGGGTTAGCTTGATGCTCATTCATCAGGTCTGTGCATCCTTCGGCTAGCCCTTTTAACTTATGTAATAATATTATAACATCAATATATAGCTGAAATGCTGAATACCATGTTCTCTTCGTTGTTCTACAGTTCATCACCTTTGGATTTGCTTGTACACCTCTATACTTTGTGTGGGAGAAGGTGCTCGGCATGCATGGCACCAAAAGTATATTCTTGAGGGCAGTTGCTAGACTGCCGGTTGTGATCCCAATATGGTTTTTGGCTATCATATTCCCATTCTTTGGACCTATCAACTCCGCGGTTGGGGCATTATTGGTGAGCTTCACGGTCTATATCATACCAACGCTAGCTCATATGCTTACGTACAGGACAGCCGAGGCTCGCAAGGTAGTTTTTTCCTCTCATAAGCACTTTTTAGGATATGTTCTTATCGTTTTGTATTAATGTGCAATGTTACAGTTTTTCTCTGTTAGTTTAGGAACATGAATGCTACTACAACTGATGTGTTATTGTCAATAATATTATGTCTAGCATCGGCTTCTGATATTGCACGAAGCCATACCTAGTAAAGTAATAAGATGTTTGGTTCTGAGATTCAAACCCATCAGAAATCCAAGTCCATGAACATGATCTTTTTGATATGAGCGTTTGCCCAACCCTCTTGCTAATTAATGATGATATTGGACAGAAATGAATCAAAATGTGAGGTGCATAGAGTGGTGTATGATAGCTACCCACTTACCATTATGATACATTGGCTTGGCTGTAGACTAACATTATGGGTCCTATGTACTGTGCATAATTGTAGAGTTACCATCAGGAGTTCTCATTTGTTTGTATCAGTTCAACAATAATTTGTCCTTTCATACACAAAATTTAATAGGTGAAGCTCATGCACAAATCTCTCCCTTTAATTTTTCAACTAATCCCCTACCACTTGCTCCAGTGTTTCAGCTAATCCAAGATTAATATCGTGACTCATTGTTATAGTTGTGCAGTATTTTCAATTTCTCCGCAGCTTTTGTCATTGATCCATATAATGTGACTGATATTCTATACATTATGTTATAATGTAACTGCAGAACGCAGTGGGAAAGCCGCCGTTCTTCCTTCCAAGCTGGACAGTGGTTTACGTTTTCAATACATTCATCGTGATATGGGTGCTGGTGGTAGGATTCGGGTTCGGAGGGTGGGCAAGCATGGTTAACTTCATCAAGCAAGTGAGCACCTTCGGCCTCTTCGCCAAATGTTACCAGTGCCATCCAGCTACAGCACCAGCAGCAGCTCATCATTAGAGTCACTGAGTCAGGGATTCATCATCCGATCATTCCTCCAATACCTACAAGCAGTTTCACATTATCAGATTTGTTATGGTGAAAATCAGGACAAAGTAACCAAAAGGCTCAATGCCCGCCTCGTTGTCCTCTCTTGCTCGGTCCATTGTTGTATGTATAGTATGTTACGTACCGACATTAATCTCAGCTTTCATATGCTTTTGCTAGTATATGGTCTGACGATGGGTAAAGGTTTTTTTATTGCCTTTTTGTAGATAAGGAAGAATGGTGGAGAATGGAGCGGAGACGGTGGTGTAAATTCAATATAGCTTAGAAGTGAATGCTTGCATCATTTTGTGTGGATTTGCTTTTGTGAGAATGAAAGCTTCAAAGAGCCAAAGCTGTTCAAGATATATGATGCATTCTTGACTCTCCACTTGCTCCTTGCACTTGCAATTGATCCGTTGTAAATTTGTAATCTATCCTTTCTAGTATGATATGAGTAAAACAGTGTTTTTTCCCGATTAATTGCCCATGACGGGCAAACATTCTATAGCTCTCTTTCTATATTACAAAGGTTCAGTGCATCGAGCGGTAAGTACACCATTCACTTATAAGATGACATTTCGATGATTAGAATGTCATCTCATGTTACCCTATTAGCCTCCTGTATAGCACCGTGTACATGATGTAATTTATACCATATATGTTGTATGTCGATGGGTATTATGAGTATTATGTGTTCTTGTTTGTGATAAATTAGATATGTTTAGGATAAATTAGACATTTTGTATAGTGTTATAATATAATATAATATATGTGGATAAACATGAGCAATGAGATAAGAAGAAATAATGTTGTCCATACATATCGTCAAGTAAATAAGGACAAAATCAATTACGTCAATAATTGCACAAGTTTTTTTTCGTTGTAAAGTATTTGTTGTACCGAGATGTTATTCACTATAAAATAATCTCCTAAGATCCTTTATAAATAAGGATATAGTCATTGTATTTCAAATCACTTTTGAACAGAAATCCTCCTTATTTTCTCTCATCGCAAATCACATCTTTTATAACACGTTATCAACACGAAGTTCTAATCTACCAACTGAGCTAGGTAGAACTTATTGTTCTTGATCGACATCAACTTATAGCTTTCATAAACGCTCAATAGCAAGCCTACTCTGAAGTGGTTACCCTTCTAAGAAAGTTGTTCGATCGGAAAGACCAAACCCGTTGTTCAGACCTCAGTACGGTCTAAGAAGGCAAAGATGCTTGATCGGACACATCGTCCTACGCTCCACCCCAAGAACATATAAAAGAGAATACAACCCTTCACGCCAACCAGATCGGTCAGTCTCGAAGGCCTTGGGGGCAAATGATGGTCACTCGAGTCAAGATTATGGTCAAGGACAAGTCAAGTCAAATGCTTCTTTCATTAATAAGAATGAAGAGTCAACATAAGGGAAATGAGCCTTGAAAGGTAGGAAAATGGCCCTTGAAAGTTAAGAAAAATAGGTCATGAAATGTAAGAGAAAACCCCATCCAACTAGGGTTTCCTTTCATATAAATGCCCTTCACCATTCCCAAGGAGGTATCTTCTCTCATTTTCTCAATCTCCTCCATATTCCACCACTTTTTCTTATTCTCTCTCTCTCACCAGATCGAACACATACTGACTTGAGCGTCGGAGCGGGCATTTGAGGTACGCACCTTAGTCCCCCGGCTAACGATGTTTTCTTGGTTCTTGGTGTGCAAATCGTTAAGCACATCCCCAGATCTGTCTCGCATCATTAAATCAGTCTGACATACGACCAGACCATCATACGATCCAACCCAATCCACGAGATCGGACTAGCTGTGACAAACAATTACGATGCGTTAATTTGACACGATTATTAATAAAAGTATTGATTTTAGATAATTTTACATTTCTACCCTTGTGAGAAGAAAAAGGAAGTTGTGAGTGGATGGAGAGGAAATTGTGAGTTGATGGAGAGATAAAAAATAATGATGTAAAAGATGATGTGATATAAAATAAAGATATTTTGGACATTTAGACCATCAAAACTTGTCATTTTAGGAAGTGTTGTAATTTATGTGGGACATCCATTTTTAGTAATGTGTCGTAATTTATTTAGGACGGAGGGAGTAACGGATATGGATCTAGCGCACCCAAGTTCTTATCCTTTTAACGCTATAGCACAAAAATTTGTTTGAATAGAAGTAGCCAAGTTGCACCACTTCATTCTCTGTAAACCTAACCCTACATTTACATATGGTTTACAAACATCGATACCAAATTGTCATTGCTTGCCGTGCTTAAGGGGTTACCTGATCATAGAGAGACCCTACATAAGATTTCCATGTTGGAACTTCGTCTAGGGATAGAGCTTCCCCCGGGGAAGGAGAGCCTGTTAAGTTAAGATCTCGCTTATTTTCGCAAGCAAACAAAAGGAAAAAGCGGATCACCGAAAGGACCTCATATGATTAGTCTCCTTATCCATGACTGTTTATGTCTCTAACATGATCACTTGATGAAATGTGGAGGGAAGCGGGTTAACCCTTCCCCCTCTTACTAAGACTACAGAATGTTGTTTTACAGTATGGCCAATACCTAGTTTATAAGCAGTGATTTCTTTTTCTATTACAGCTGCCGGCAACAAAAACCGAATATAATTGCAAAGACATGAACAAAGAATCTATAAGCACAAGTCTTCCAGCATAAGATAGATGCTTAGGAGTTGTTTGGTATTACTGCTCAAACCTAAAAAAATCAAAACCTGTAATAGAAACAAAAAACCAATAGCGAAACCAAAATCACTTTACAAAACAAAATGATTTTATGTAAATGAATCTCAAATATTGTACAAAGATAAAACAGAAAACAGCAACAAAAAATCTTTTCTTCTTCTAGTTTTCTATCTTCTGCCTTTGTTTCATCCGTTTAATAAACAAAAAATAGAAAACAAAAAACAAAAATGTAATGCATCGGAAGTACCTATCCAATATCTGCTTAACACATGACATTACCATCGCTTTGAACACTTCTCAAAGCAAGACGAAAAGATTGCAGGGGATTTAAGTATCAAAAATATAGGGAAACTTACATGAAATAATCCAACCTTTTAATATCTTTGATTACATGAGAAACCGAATTGTTCATGTATTAAAATACTAATCTAGCTATTCAGCGTCGCACCTCTAAGCGTTCCCATCCCAAGCTATTTATTACCTGAAATAAACACGTAACCGTGAGCTCCAAATCCCAGTAACATGGAATACATGTCCATTTCAGGGGTCCAGCATGCTTATTATATCATGCGTTTCCCATGCATAAACAGAATGCAATGCAAACAATCAAGCAGCAATCATATGCCAAATAGGAATATATGTACAAGAGATTATAATTATACTGCTCATATTTATTCTTGTTTTTAGCTATTATTTATGGTGTCAAAAATTTTCATGTATTGCATGTCATGTCAAGTTAATTTATGTGTTTTTTATAAATTGATGATATGGGAGGAGTTAATTAAACAGGCTTAATGATCTCAGTAGTGGATCCACGGTTAATTTTAACTAAACATGACCAACTCATAATGTCGTTACGTGCATGGTAAGGGACTAATTAAACCCTCCTTAGGTAGTCATGTAAACCGTAATCCTCCCAGTCATTGATAATCACAAGAATTGCATCATACAAATGATTCAGAATTTTCACGGATGTAACATGGAATTAATATGAGAAATTAATAATATTAATTCCATGTATAGCAGGTGACTACCATACATGGCGTTATCTTGTCATGATCCAGAAAATAGTAACAACCGTCACGCCTATTCTCTTGTTGTGTATTAAGCGTACCTACAATAACCACTACTATTATACACATAACTATTTAATATAACTTCCCTCATGAATTCATGTGTATATAATATTATACACATACACCCAATAAATTACTGAACATATGCACAACAAGTTTTTTCCTCCATCCTATTCAAATTACAACACTTTTTTTTCCGGATGTCTCATTCAAATTACAACATTATCATATTTAATAAATTTTTTCACACAAAAATACCAAAATATCCTTATTTTATATCACATAAACTCATCCACCACTATTTCTCTTTCTTCTTTTGTTCACTCCTTCATCTTACACACTCATAAGGACAAAATTATCATTCCTCATTAATTCAACACACACATAAATTATCGTGTCGGGTCAAACCATTGCAATTTGAATGGGATGGAACAATGGAGCATCAACAAGACAACAACAACCATGTCAACGAGAAAGGCAAGGGGCAGTGCAGGTCAAGTCGTTGGCGGTTGGGATGTCTCTGGTGAGGTTAGGCGGGGTCGGGGATAGCCAAGGAAAGGTCAGGGAAGATGCGAGGTGAATTATCGTCGTGCGTGGGTCCTCGTCGCCGGACGTAGGCGTTCAAAACTGGTCAACCATGGCATATTCTAAGATCGGAGAAGGTCGACGAAGGTCGGGGTTTGTCGGTTCTTGGTCGGGGTTTCAGAGGTGATTGTCGCGAATTGCTTCGTCGTTGTTCAAGGCGAGACTCATGGTGATGGATTTCGACATCGAGGATGACCGATTGTGGTAAGGAAAAGGTCGTCGACACCGGGAATGGTCGGAATCTGGCCTGATAGTGGTGACGACGTTTGGCAGTGGATTTGAGTTAGTGTCATCGTCGGTAATGCATCGATAGGGGTCATCGTCAGGTCGTCACTGTGTGGCAGTCTTTGGCGAGGTTGAATCATTCCGACGATGTGGCTCGAGGATCAAACAAAGAATACATGATAGACGAAGAAGTGCTTATCCTCTCTGATCTCCGTTCAATCTCCTCACTGTCACGAACTAAGTTAATTTTTTACTGGATTAAATATATTTATAGTGCACGTCTGTTAGCAACATTCAGGGAAGCAGTTCCCAAACTTTCGGGATTATCTTTAAACCCAGTGAAGATATCCTAAGCCGTTTGAGAAGTTTTTACCATGCGATCAAGTATTTCTTCTAATTTCTCTTCAAGTCCTCATCTACCTGTATCGGCTCCTGCTGAATTATATGTTTTGGATCTGGTATGTACTTCCGTAACATGGAAACATGGAATACATTATGGATAACAGTTAGTCCTATCGGCAGTGTAAGGCGATAAGCTATTTCACCGACTCTCTCAAGTACCTCAAAAGGTTCTATGTAACGAGGAATGAGCTTCCCTTTCTTGCCAAATCTCATCACCCCTTTGGTTAGTGAAACCTTCAAAAAAGCATGTCCAACGACTTTGAACTCAAGCGATCTTTAGCTCACATCTGCATAGCTCTTCTACCTGTCTTGAGCTACTTTCATACGGGCCTAGATAAGCTTGACTTTCTCTATAGTTTCTTGCACCAACTCTGGTCCAACAACCAAAGTGTCATCAATATCGTCTCAACAAATAGGAGATTGGCACTTCCTTCCGTACAGTGCCTCGAACGAAGCCATGCCAATTCTGGCAAGGTAGCTACTGTTATACGCAAACTCGATCAGTGGTAGATGATGATCCCATAAACCATCAAGGTCCAAGATGCATGTCCTTAACATGTCTTCAATAGTATGCTCTATTTGACCATCAGAATCCGATGCAAAGCCGGACTAAAATGCAATCGAGTTTCGAAGGTCTTCTGTAATCCCTGTCAGAACCGCGCTTGGAATCTACTTTCCATATCAGATACTATTGAACTCGTAGCACCATGTAGTCTCATGATCTCTTTTACATAATCCTCTGAGAGGTGATCCATGCTCCAAGAATTCTTGATTAGGAGAAAGTAGGCAAACTTGGTCAATCTATCCATAATCACCCATATCGAGTTCATACCCCGAAGTGTAGGTGGCAATCCAATAATAAAGTCCATGGATATCGAGTCCCACTACCAGGTCGGTATCTCTAAGGGTCACAACAACCCTCTAGGTCTCTGATGCTCGATCTTTACTTGCTGACATGTGATACACTTAGGTACAAACTCTGCTACCTCACACTTCATATTACTCCACCAAAAAAGTTGGTGAAGGCCTTGATATAGCTTGTTGCCTCCAGGATGTACAGAGTATGGGGTCTGGTGTGCATCTCAAGGATCTTTCGCATTAACGACTCATCCTTAGGAACACAAAGCCTTCCTTGAAACCGTGACGTCGCAGCTTCTTGAAAGACAAACTTAGGCTCTTTTACATCTTGAACCTCTTGTTCGATCCATTGTATCTGTTCATCAACCTCTTGAGCTCATAAAATCTCCTCTTGCAAGTAGGCTAAAGTTGTAAGTATCCCAGAAATGCCATATCAGACTTGGGAACTACCGTGATATGTAAGTTGCATATGTCCTCTAACAGTTGTTCTTGCGTTGTAAAGAATTCCTTCCACCCTTCTGGTCTTACTGAAAGTTCTAATAAGCTAGCTTTGGAGACTAGAGGAAGGTAGGAGGTAAATAGTTTCTTTTTCAAAATACTATTCAAACTAATCAAAATTAGTTTGACAATAGGATGGTCCTAAGGCTACTGTAGTAATGCGAAACTTTACTACATTAATGTTAATTCCTTTTAGTTTGTTTTTGAGTCGAAGTTGATAGTAGTAGTGTTATAAGTATTGAAAACAGTGATATAAATGCACAAAGGATTTTTATACTAGTTAAGCAATATAGCTAAAATACGGCTACATCCCTTATTCCAGTCTTTCCTTGATAATCAGTGTAATGTGTCAAGAGGATAGCACTAAGTGTGATTATTTTAGGTTCATAATCAATCTGTCACTTTAAAATGTATGAATGACAAATACAGCCAAAATACAAGAACTTTTCTTCTCCTCTACAGGACTTGAAAAAGTTTATTGATGTTGTTTGTAGACACTTGTGCTATTCAATCCTCGCTTTCATATTGCTGGTTTAGATCTTCAACAATCAACTTCTCAATTCTATTCACTTGGATCCTTACTACCCAAGTTCTCAATTCAGAGCAATGGAGATTCAAAAAGTTACTAAATCTTAGGCATCACCTCTGTATTTATAGGCAATCCCAAATTTGTAGTCGTTATTGAAGTTGTCCTATCTTGAAACATCGCTTTCAACCCTTCCTGGAATAAGCTAGCCAAACCTGTGACTTTTGTCCTAGAAGCAGAAAGGACACTGACATTGTGCAAAAAGTCTCACGTGAACTTTGACTTCATATGGACCCTTCTGTTGACGTAAGCCTTATTGTCCATCAGCCTTGATGTAGTAATCCTATTTAGACAGAAGCAACCCAGGCTTATCCATTCCTTGTTACATATGTACAAAAGCTCAAGCCTTGTTGTCCCTTTACTCATGACCTCAATGTTGTCAACCTTGATGCATTCCTTTTTGAACCAGTCTTGCAAAGCACACATTGCAGACTCACTTTCCAAGCAGACGAGTCCTCATTCTTGATGTATACTGAAATCATCTAACACTAAAGTTTGCTAATCACTCAATTTCTATACATTAAGGATTTTGACTCAACACTAACGAATCAAAGCACCAGCTACAACATTAGCATTACCCGGATGATACTGGATGCCCAAGTCGTAATCCTTTAATAACTCAAGCCATCTGCGATGTCTCATGTTCAATTCCTTCTGTGTGAAAATATATTTCAGACTCTTGTGATCTATGAAAACTTGGCATGAAATGCCGCACAAGTAATGCCTCTAAATTTTAAAGGGAAAAACTACGGCCGCCAACTCCAAGTCGTGAGTGAGGTAGTTGAGCTTATACGGTTTTAGTTAAGATAGGCGCCGATGTGAGTCGATCTTTCCACTCTTGAAATGCTTTCTCATACTTTTCTGTCCATTCGAACTTGATTGTCTTCATAGTGAGGCTAGACAGCGATAGTGCGATCTTTGAGAATACTTCCACAAACCTTCGGTAGTAGCCAGTTAACCCCAAGAAGCTTCATACTTTAGCTACATTGGTTGTTCTAGACCATTCTGTTACAGCTTCAATCTTCTTAGGATCTACTTTGACCATTCACCAAAAATCACATGTCCCAAGAAAGCCACTTCTTTCAACCAGAACTCACACTTCTTAAATTTGGCGTACAATTGATTAGTGCGTAGCGTCTCTAAAGCGATGTGTAGATGCTCTTCATGGTGCAAGCTTCTGGAATATATGAGAATATCGTCGATGAATATCACGATGAAGCGATCCAAGTATGGCTTGTATACTCTATTCATCAGGTCTATGAAAACTGTAGGTGCATTTGCGAGATCAAACGATATGACAACGAACTCGTAGCGATCATATCAAGTCCCAAACGCCATTTTTGGAATATCATCTACTTTGATGCTGAGCTGATGATAACCTAATCAAAGGTCAATCTTGGAATATACACTACCTCCCTGAAGTTGATCAAACAGATAATCAATACATGGCAAGGGATAGTGGTTCTTGATTGTGATCTTGTTGAGCTCCCGATAGTCAATGCACAATCTCATGCTTCTATCTTTCTTCTTCGCGAACATGAGAGGCGCTCCCTATGGGGAAATACTAGGGCGTATATAACCCTTATCTAACAACTCCTCTAGCTGCGTTTTCAATTCCTTGAGCTCTGCTAGAGCCATTCGGTATGGTGCCTTAGAAATCGGTGTTGCTCTAGGTACCAGCTCAATGCTAAAATCCAACTCTTGGGTTAGGGGTAAATCAGGTAGATCTTTTAGAAATACGTCATGATAAACCTGCACTATAGGTATGTCACCGATGCTAAGCTCATATTGCACCTTCGACTCAAGGCTGCATAAGAAACCTTGATACACTTTCTCGAGAAGTTTGCATGCCGCCATAGCAGATAATATCTGCAAATCAGGTCTTGAATCTACCCCGTGAAAAAGTAGTCTCCCTCTTTTTGGACTATGTAGCTTTATTGTTTTTTTCTCGCGGTCCATAACTGCTTTATGATTTTCAAGCCAATTCATTCCGAGGACAATCTCGAAATCATGCAGGTCTAAGACAATCAAGTCTATGGAAAGTTCTTCCTCTCCAATCGTTACTGGTGCTCGATGAACAATTAACTCACAAGCCACTATCTCACCTGTGGGTAAATCTACTTATATTACCTCGATCATTGGGTGGGTTTTCATTTAATTCTTTACTAAGTATGATCTTGCAACACAAGAATGAGTTTAGATAAGCAAGTTTGGATAAAAGCTTAATATTACCAGTCACAGTTACTCCTTCGTCCTGAGCATCCTATGGGTTCATCATATAGAATCGTCCCGTCGGTTGTTTTCCTTTGGCATTCTGATTGATTGAAGGATTTGAAGACTGGGCCACAAATTGGTTTGAGGCAGTTGGCTTCCCAGTATTGCCACTCGGGTTATAGTTCTTCTGTGGCCAGCTGGACAGTTTATGTCCCAAGTCACCGCGACGATAACACGCTCCGGAAGCGATCCCGCAGTCTCTATCATGATATCCAGTATTTCCACAACTGTGACATTTAACATTTCTAGCGGATCTGTTATGACTATCACTTCCAGTATTTTGACTCCTAGATTGCGAGAATTGCTGGCTACAAGGTGGTTTGGAGAACCTTATGTTGTTCCCTCCTTAATTTCTAGTAGTTGATACTGATGTGGTTGTTTTTGCATTGCTGGCCTCAGAATTGGAGCCTTCAACTGCTTGTGTTCCCCATCCAGTTCTCCTCTGCTTTCCATTATGTGCCAGAATATCATCTCTATCCAGCATGGTTCGTTTAAGCTTTATAGCACCATCATACATCTTTTGGTAAGATGCGAAAGTCTGAGGAGCTACTCCAGTACGTAGCTTGTAGTTGAGGCCTCCTAAGAATTGTCTTTGCTTCTCGACATCCTCTGCATAGAATGCCGGTTGGAAACGAAGAATGTTGGTAAACCCTGAGTCATGCTGCCTTATTTTAAGTTAAGGAACTCGTTTCTTTTCTGCGCTTGTAGGGAATCAGGCTAGAACTTGTCCCTAACCAAGCGTCCGTTTCGTCTTCAAGATAATACATAGCCAAGATGACCCTCAAGTTTAGAGGACAACGGACCCTCAAGTTCAGTAGCTTCTCAAGACCTCTAAGCCAATCCTCAAGGGTCGTTGGGTCTCCTTCGCCCCCAAAGCGTTTGGGCGGTAAACTCTAAGTCGACGAAGATACTTGTCGCTCTCAGCTCTTTCATCTTTCACGTTCTTTTGTGTATTCTTGGCCAATTCCCAAACCAACATATGAATAGTATTGACTAGAGGTGCATCCCCTGTAGGGACGTGGCCAGGTTGTCCAACATTAGGCTGTTCCGTATCAGGTTTCCCAACATGTGATGTCGGTTGCTCAACCTCCTCTTTGTTGGAGTCATTATGAGCAGCAGGATTTTGGTTGTTTGGCAAGACTTCCAAAACATTCTGTGACATGCTATTGTGGATGAAATAATAAATTTACTTATACGAGTCACAGTTTGATTCAGGTTTAAGATTTATTCTTGTCAGGCTATAAGTTTACAGGTGTTCGGGCCTAGAATTTATGCCATGTCAGGTATTATCGAACTCAGGCGAGGTTCAGGAATATAACGAAGGTTTTATTGAAACTTAAGTATATTGAAAGGAACCCAATGGTCAGTTGCCGTATGTAACCTGGATCGATTGAATTATGGTCAGTCTCATGTGATTATATCTTAAAAACCTCGAATTAGAGAAACCCAAGAGAATAAATCATCTTGTAATCATCACATACCATAGCTTTACTAAACCACAAGAAAATAAACCAACAAGTCATGAATTTATTTAATTGTTATGAAAGAAATACAACAATCGACTAAGTGCTTAAATGAATTTTATTAATTGTCCTGTAATCAAGCAGGTATAAACCACAAGAAAATAAACTAACAAGTCATGAATTTTATTAATTGTTCTAAAGGAAATACAACAATCGACTAAGTATTTAAATGAAAACCGAAGCATCGACTAATCTAGCTTATTACAAGAAATCAAGTTCCTAATCATTATTCTACTCTTCAAGTCGTGTCTGTTGTAGCAAAAACACTTCATATTCTGTCTCGTAGTTTGGATGTCCCCACATCTCATTTATCGTGTCTTGTACTATCTCCGAGCATAATATTCTAGCACTTGTGGTCCACTGGTCATTGATCAAGTATTCTTCGTTGGGTTCACTATCCACGAGAATATCATCATATTTCTCCCTGTATTGAGAATGATAAAGAGTAAAGGATCGTCGCTTCTTGAATTATCGGATGTCTTAAAGGATCATATATCTTCTTTAGTTTCCTAATCACCACACTAGCCACCACAAGATGTGTGAAGATATGACCTTTTGGGCTTAGGGGTGGCACCATTTGTCATACATGTTCAGGTGTGGGATTGATGCTTCTTATAGTATCTCCTAACCTGGGAAGAATCATCCTTAAGTTAGACACATGAATTACTAAAAATCATGATAAATCACTTAAGCAAGAAGTCACTTGAAGTGCTATTTCTTAGCCCTCAAGGTATAAAGTCGGGATTAAATTCACATGAACGTCTTAACTACCTAGAGTCCCATGATCCTACGTTAAATAGGTGTCACTAGATCCCATGTTTCTTTCTAAACCCACGGCTCTGATATCATTCTATAACGCACCGAAAACTTGTCCAATACCTTCTTAACACGAGACGTTACCGTTACTCCGAACACTTCTTGAAATAAGACGACAAGATTATAGGGGGTTTAAGTATCAGAAACATAGGGGAACTTACATGAAATAATCTAAGCTTATAATATCTTTGATTACATGAAAAAACAAATTCTTCATTTACTAAAATACTAATCTAATTATTCAGAGTCGCTCCTCTGAACGTTCCCATCCCGAGCTCTTTATTATCCGAAACAAACACGTAACCGTGAGCTCGAAAACCCAGAAACACAAGATACATGTTCATTCCAAACATCCAACGTACTTATTATATCATGCGTTTCTCATGCACAAACAGAATGTAATGCAAACGTCAAGCATCAACCATATGTCAAAAAGAAA